>CM067315.1:21761116-22006247 GCA_034231615.1 Meghimatium bilineatum
TTCCATTTCTGTCTTTGTGTTGACAGGTCTTTCAGTTGTTGCGTGTTGTTTAGGTTCATTGACATGCCGTCTCTATTAATGGTTCTTCGTAGAGTTTCTCTAGGTCTTCCTCTTCTTCTTACTCCAGGTGGCACCCAATATAGTGATTGCTGGGGAATTCTTAGGCTGTTCATTCTGAGAACATGGCCGATGTAAGTCCAACGCCTTTATCTAATGAAGGAAGATATATAGGTTTGTTTGCTTTCCTCTCTTATAGTAGTGTTAGATTTAAAGTCACTCCACTTAACGTTCAGAATGGTACGTAGGCATTTGTTTTCAAAGGAGTCGAGTCTTTTATCTGTGGCTTTTGTGGCTTTCCAACTTTCGCACCCATATGATAGAATAGGGATGATGTTGGAGTTAAACAACTTGAGTTTTGTGGTGTTTCTTAGTGTGTTTGACGTCCATATGTTGCGTAGTTTATTGAAAGCACCCGCTGCAAGGGCAATACGGTGTAAAATTTCTTTTGATGAGTCTCCATCCAATGCTAGATTGGTGCCTAAATATGTAAAATTGTTGACTTTTAATAATGGAACATTTTGAATTTCTATGTTGTCGTTGGATCTCGTAAAATCTAGTATATGAGTTTTTGATGTGTTGATTTTCAACCCTATCTGATTTGAGTAATGTGCATATAATGGGTATATAATTAGACTTAGTAAAACACAGGTTTATATATCGCTTCAATGAGACAAGACAGACTATAACTAAAACTAGTAGGTAATGATGCTCACACAAGAAATCATACACATTACAATACACACATCATATTCAACGTTTCAACCAAAAGATCTTTATTAAGACACAAGCAAAACATCAAAAGACGACGAAATGTCATAATGGTTATACAGTGTGGTATGTGTCTATATTGGGTCTGTAGTGTATATGTGATGTATTGATACTGACAAGATAGAACTTTCTGGATATGGAAGAATCGACAGATGACTCACCAAGACCTTCATTGAGGGAACGTGTTCCGCCATATTCTTGTAGTAAAAGTGATTACTGAATTCACATCACAGCAAGGTAGTGCAGACTTGTAATTTTCACTTCACAGCAAGGTGGAGTACACTTGGAATTTTCATTTCATAGCAAGATGGAAGTGCACCTGCACTTTTTAGAAGTGCACCTGCACTTTTAAAATCATAGCAAACGTGGTGCACTTTCTCTTTCATTTCATAGCAAGGTAGTGCACGTGCACATTTCATTTCATAGCAAGGTGGTGCAATTTCTCTTTCATTCTATAGAAATGTGGTGCACTTTCTCTTTTGAATTCATTGCAAGGTGGTGCACACTTGCAATTTTCATTTCATGACAAGTTAGTGCACACGCACTTTTCCGGTTCACTTGAATATTTAAGACCACAAATTACTGTTGATGACTCCAGACTAAGGGACTGGAATAGTCAGCGCAGCGAAGGTGATTCGGACACCATCATTCCTGGTTATTCCACTAATCAATAGAAAATGTTTGACCTCCAGGGCCATATAAATGTAACATCTTGTATGATAAAAAAAACAACTGCTCACAAATATATGCGTATATCACACAATAAAATTTAATACTGCTGTGAAAAGGAACAACAATAGTACTTACAATGTTAGACGTTACGAGCCATTAGGTCTTTGTAAAGAAAATATAAAATGTCAAGTATCTCTAGTGCCTCTGTGCTGATAATATTGTTTTTACTGTTTTCATAACTTTTTACTGTTTGTTTTATATACTCTTGACAATAACCAGACGGTTCGAAACGTTGAACATTTCTTGTGTATTGTAATTTGTATTTTTTCGTGTTTACACCCCATATCCCCTTATTGATAGTCTGTCAGTTGTGTTCAAGTGAAACTTCAAAATCCTATGTTCTATGTAAGTACTTTTATATCACACAATGGCATTGTGTCAAAAGGAAAGAGCTCATGGATCGCTTGATTAGGCAACTATCAATCAAAAACTGCCAATTGGGGCAAAAAGAGGGTTATTTGAAGTTACATAGAAGCAATTTGATGTATGGATGTAAATCTAGTACATTGAGCATAACAATAACAAAGTATGTATAGGAAATAGATATGTGGTTTTATAGAAGAATGGTAAGAACGCCATGATCAGATAAAATCGTAGTGAAGATATCTTGAGAGTAATTAACTCAATTGCAGAGCTGCCAACTCGCATTTGAAAAAAAGGTTCACGTTTGTTGGACATTTCACAAGACAAGAAAAGATGAAAGATATCGTAATAACAGGCAAGATAAAAAGCAGGAGGAGTAGGGAGAAACCAAGAGAAAAGAATCTGGACAGTTTATCGTTGTGGCATGAGAGAACATCGCTATTAAAAAAATAGATGATTGGCGGTACACGATGCAGAAGATTGAGGATAGACCTGAAAACCAATTTCATACGGCATGGACTATAAATAGAAGGGGGAACTTCTGGTCTAACATCGTACTTCCCTATACATGACAAGGGTGTGATGTGCTGGCATAACATCGTACTTCCTTGTACATGACAAGGGTGTGAAGTGCTGGCCTAACATCGTACTTCCTTGTACATGACAAGGGTGTGAAGTGCTGGCCTAACATCGTACTTCCTTGTACATGACAAGGGTGTGAAGTGCTGGCCTAACATCGTACTTTCCTATACATGACAAGGGTGTGAAGGGCTGGCCTAACATCGTACTTCCTTGTACATGACAAGGGTGTGAAGTGCTGGCATAACATCGTACTTTCCTGTACATGACAAGGGTGTGAAGTGCTGGCCTAACATCGTACTTTCCTGTACATGACAAGGGTGTGAAGTGCTGCCCTAACATCGTACTTCCTTGTACATGACAAGGGTGTGAAGTGCTGGCCTAACATCGTACTTTCCTGTACATGACAAGGGTGTGAAGTGCTGCCCTAACATCGTACTTCCTTGTACATGACAAGGGTGTGAAGTGCTGGCCTAACATCGTACTTTCCTATACATGACAAGGGTGTGAAGTGCTGGCCTAACATCGTACTTTCCTATACATGACAAGGGTGTGAAGTGCTGGCCTAACATCGTACTTTCCTATACATGACAAGGGTGTGAAGTGCTGGCCTAACATCGTACTTTCCTATACATGACAAGGGTGTGAAGTGCTGGCCTAACATCGTACTTCCCTGTACATGACAAGGGTGTGAAGTGCTGGCCTAACATCGTACTTTCCTGTACTTGACAAGGGTGTGAAGTGCTGGCCTAACATCGTACTTTCCTGTACATGACAAGGGTGTGAATGGCTGGCCTAACATCGTACTTTCCTGTACATGACAAGGGTGTGAAGTGCTGGCCTAACATCGTACTTTCCTGTACATGACAAGGGTGCGAAGGGCTGGCCTAACATCGTACTTCCTTGTACATGACAAGGGTGTGAAGCGCTGGCCTAACATCGTACTTTCCTATACATGACAAGGGTGTGAAGTGTTGGCCTAACATCGTACTTCCTTGTACATGACAAGGGTGCGAAGGGCTGGCCTAACATCGTACTTCCTTGTACATGACAAGGGTGTGAAGTGCTGGCCTAACATCGTACTTTCCTATACATGACAAGGGTGTGAAGTGTTGGCCTAACATCGTACTTCCTTGTACATGACAAGGGTGTGAAGTGCTGGCCTAACATCGTACTTTCCTATACATGACAAGGGTGTGAAGTGCTGGCCTAACATCGTACTTTCCTATACATGACAAGGGTGTGAAGTGAGCCTAACATCGTACTTCCCTGTACATGACAAGGGTGTGAAGTGCTGGCCTAACATCGTACTTCCCTGTACATGACAAGGGTGCGATGGGCTGGCCTAACATCGTACTTCCCTGTACATGACAAGGGTTCCAATGACTGGCCTAACATCGTACTTCCTTGTACATGACAAGGGTGTGAAGGAATCCATATTGCATCATATTATCCACATGAGAATGTGACAGACAGTGTGAGGTGTATTTTTATCACCGAACCACCGGAACTATTAGCAGACATGTTTTCGACTTTTTCTGGGGAAGGAATGGGAAAGCTGAACTCATATATATCTTCGTACAATATGGCAGCCAGATGGTTAGACTTTTCCCGTCTGGTGTCCACATGAAGGCTTGTCGTGCAACTTTGTCTTCCTTCATTCTAAGTATGTGGCCGCTGTATGTCCAGCGACGTTTTCTGATTATGTTCGTCATTTATTCTTTGGTGTATATCTGAACTACTATATTTGTTTGATAATTATTTCCTGTAATAGTTTGTTGTTCATACGAAGTGTTGTCAGAACCTCTTTGTTCGTTTTCATCTCTTTCTCTAAAGTTCTCACTATTCTTCTAGATAGTAAGTAAAAAGTAAAGTAACCTATGGCATTTATTAATGCCGTAGGGGTGTGAAATGTTAGCGATCTCACATTTCAGAGGCTCTGCAAATGAGGGATGTAGCCATCTCCTCTCCCTCGCAGTCTGTAATTCCCGGATTAATCCGGTGCCCATTTAAGGCTGGGTCGATCTGGGAGCCCTTGCGATCTGAAAAACACTTCCGCCTCAACTGGGGAATAAACCAAGGACCACTCACATGCAAAGCCAGTGCACTACGCGGCTAGATATCCACAGCTCAAAGGCATTCGTTCTGTCTTTTGGTATGTGCATTATCTGACAATTCAGTGAGGTAAACCCATCAACAGAAGCCATAGCTATGTATGGTACACATAGACAATACGTGTGTTACAGTTATTGATGTGTCCGTGTCACCAATTATATAATATTTATGACTAGTTCAAATCTACATTATAATCATCATCAGGTGCTATGCCGAGTTGTGTAGGCGACATGGCTGTACACAGCTCTCTATCTCCGGTATTATGTATCAGGATCGTTGTTGTTTCCCTGCCGTGCCAGATTGTTAAACTAATATTTCCTAATGATGTCGCCCTCTGTCTCTTTTACCTTCAATCTTGCTTATTGTGACTATGTTCTCCAAATCTCAGTGTCTCATAACCTGGCCAAACAATGAAGATTGTATTTTTTTCTTATGCTATTGATTAAGCTGCCTCTTGCATTTGACTCTTTAAAATCTACAACTAGATATTTACAATAAACCATTAGTTCTCAGAGCTGAATTAGTTGCCATCCTGGATGTTCTAGAAATAATTACTGAACTATTGTCTATCCTCATGTGAATGATTGTTGATCGCATTCACTCTTATCGTTAAGCGTAGGAGTGGGAGCTTAAGCTGTCGTTCCAAGGTCATTTAGTCCTTGTTTGTACTTGTTTGTTCAAGGCTATCTTGATGTTTTCTATCCAACGTTTTCTTGGTCTACGTTTGGCCTTACACCCGGATATTCTTTCGTTATATTCTCTTATTAATATTTGGTTTGGCTTCATTCTCATAAGGTGACCGAACCATTTTACTTGCTGATTAACTGAACAGCCTCCAGTAAGTGTCACATTATTATTATTACCTTCTTATCTCTCTGACAGCAATACAAGACATACACAACTCAATGAAATCAAAGACGTGATGTAGTTGAAGACATTCTACATACAATTACAACTGTATAGTTGAAGACATTCTACATACAATTACAACTGTATAGTTGAAGACATTCTACATACAATTACAACTGTATAGTTGAAGACATTCTACATACAATTACAACTGTATAGTTGAAGAAATTCTACATACAATTACAACTGTATAGTTGAAGAAATTCTACATACAATTACAACTGTATAGTTGAAGACATTCTACATACAATTACAACTGTATAGTTGAAGAAATTCTACATACAATTACAACTGTATAGTTGAAGACATTCTACATACAATTACAACTGTATAGTTGAAGACATTCTACATACAATTACAACTGTATAGTTGAAGAAATTCTACATATAATTACAACTGTATGGTAAGTTAAGTTAAACTTGTGTGGGTTCCATCCCATATCGAGGTAATTGGGAATTAATTGGCTCATAAACTACAGTAGCCAACGCAGGAAGAAACACAGGTAACATCAGGAAGAAACACAGGTAACATAAGGAAGAAACACAGGTAACATTAGTTAAACTTGAAAGAAGTTTATATAAATTAAAACCAGTCAAAGTCAGTATAATAAATAGGTAATTGCTTCTAAATTGGACAAACATCATAATAGGTATACAAGTATAGTAAAGTAAAGTAACCCATAGCATTTATTAATGCCGTAGGGGTGTGAGATGTTAGCGATCTCACATTTCAGAGATTCTGCAAATGAGGGCGGTAGCCATCTCCTCTCCCTCGCAGTCTTTATTTCCCGGATTAATCCTGTACCCATTTAAGGCTGGGTCGACCCGGGAGCCGTTCCGATCTGAAAAACATTTCCGCCTCAACTGGGGAATGAACCCAAGACCACTCATATGCGAAGCCAGTCGCTAACCACAGGTATACAAGTATATAAACATCTGAAAACTCCAACTAGGAGAAGCAAAAACAAAACTACATAAAATACCATCAAACCGAAGATACCTACATCTTAGATTGGGGATGCAACACTTTCACTGGGAGGAACCAATTTGTTGAACCTATACCAAGAACAACAACGTTTCCCCACTACCTAACAGAATATACGAAATACACACAACACAGAATATATTTCACAAACTTCATGTAGAAACATAATATACAACCGAATACAGACACTATGATAAACGAGAAGGCAAACAGAATATGTGAGAAGCTATGAAAACAATTTGTTATTAGATCTAACATCAAAATACAAGTTACTGAGGTGTTTCAGCACAAGTTAAAACATGAACATTGTATCCAATGGATGTCGTTCCGGATAACTGAACACGATAAATGCTGCTTAAACATAATGTTACTATGAATAAAATACACATACATTGTGTCAATGTATGCGATAGAATGACTGTACGCACTAATTTAATCTAGTTGAACTGTCAGTGGTTGAAAGAGCGTGCTTCTCCAAAATGAAGCTTTAATCTCTAACTTCGAGTTAAATTGAATAGTTTTTTTTTTCAATTGTGTGATTCAAGACATACTCATGTTCATATATTTTAATGTGTATTAAAAACAGATTTCTATAAATTTTGTGGTCGGTGGGCGTGAGTAAATATTTTTCGTGGGTAGTGGGGTCAGTAAGGCCTTTTAAAATAAAATTCTTTGAATATGATAACGTCGGCATAGTAGTTGCAATATGAGCCGAAAACTTTCTCTATTTATAGTGTATGAAGTTTTCAATGTGGAACAGCAAAAATTGGCGGCGAGGAACAGTGTTTTCGTCAAGAAAATTAATTGTCACTGTTAGATATACGCTACTTCAAACATATATATATATATATATATATATATATATATATATATATATATATATATATATATATATATATATATATATATATATATATATATATATATATATATATATATATATATATATATATATATATATATATATCCATGTGTTCTAGCTTAGATATACGCTACTTCAAACATATAGCCATGTGTTCTAGTTTAGCTTTAGTTGCTCTTACTGTTGCTCGTTTTAGTGTTATTATTTAACTTGTAGTTATTCTTTAACTTATAGTGTCATTATTTAACTTGTAGTTATTCTTTAACTTATAGTGTCATTATTTAATTTGTAGTTATTCTTTCACTTATAGTGTCATTATTTAATTTGTAGTTATTCTTTCACGTATAGTGCCATTATTTAACTTGTAGTTATTCTTTAACTTATAGTGCCATTAATTAATTGTGTTTTGTCATCACTGGTTTCCGGCACAAGTTAGAGATTGTTTTTTTCTCCTACTTGCAATGGACGTTGAACGAAGGATTAACAACCCATTTTGGCAAAATTCACCATGGTTAATGAATCAGAGATTGTGTTTAGTGGTGTAATAACGGTTCGCTGCAATTTTTAAGAGTGTAAATAGTGTCCAACAAGACACAGAAGAACACTACGAGGAAACAATCAAGAACGAGACAATGACAATGGGTATTAAAACCACACAGGAACTATAGCAGCTTACAGCGAACAGCAAGGCATGAAGAAACATAACTTCTTTCTTATGTGCCGTACTTGTCACCATAGAAACAAACTACCTAATTGTTTTACTTTGTAGTCATTATTTGAAATTTTAGTGTCATTATTTAATGTCTCCTACCATTACTTAACTTTTAGTGTCACTATTTTACGTTTTAGTTTCAATGTTCAATTGGTATTGTCATTACTTAACTTTTAGTGTCATTATTTAATTTGTAATGACATTATTTAATTTTGTTGTAATGTTCTTGCTGTTTCCATTTGTAGTGTCACTGTTTAACTTTCAACTCTCGCCAACTTTATAGTGTTTCTAGAACTGACATTATATGCTGACTTGTTACCGTGGACGTGAACCAGCGTTATCTCATGCGTGTATTCAGGATGTCATGTGTGAGCAGATATTGTTTTGTGTGTGAACCGGTATTATCGTATGTGTGGAAAAAGGTTAACTTATGTTTGAAACGAGATTAACTTGTGTGTGACATAAAATTCTCGCATGTGAGAACCAAGAACCTTGAATCTGATCACAGGTTATTGCATATGTGAACCAAGGTTATCTTATGTGTGATCCAGTTAACAATAGTGAACTAATGATATTATGTGTAAATCAAGGCTATTTAATTTGTGAACTAAGGTTATCTTATGTGAAAACCAGCGTTATCTTATTTGATAATGATTGATATCATGTTTGATGCAATGTATTAGCCAATGATATAATGTGTGAACACATATTAATTTTTGTGGGAATCAAGGATATGTTGTTTTGTTAACCGAGGTTATTGCGTATATTCACAAAGGTTAACACGTGTGTTAACCCAGGCTGTGAACGACTTTGGTATTCTTTATTCATAGCTTGTTGATTTTCTCTTTGCACTGGTGATTCTAGCTTAGTTGACGCTGATGCAAATAAGCATCCTTAGCAAATCTTGTTTGCCTTTGTTGAAGTGTTTCGTGATCAATTCTTTGCAGCTCTCTTTCAATTTTATGTCTATGTTCTGCAACATTTGCGTCAAGATTCCTAGCGAGTGACTCTCCACTTTGACGACTCAACCATCTAGCTTTTTGCGCATTTGTTTTTTGACACTTTCTTGCGATTGGATTATCTTCATCCATCATATAAAACAAATTATATGTATATTTTAAATATAATGTATGTTAGATAACTTTAACCACAAGCGGATACAGAAGTTTACCAGATAATGCATCAATAACATTTGAATATAAAAAATGTGATCTACTTTGAATAATGACACAAATTCAATTGTTTTGATTGAATGTCGCACGGGAATTCGGTGACGTAAATGCGCTATTTATAGAGCGTTCTGGAGATGATAGAACACGGCTATTATATTATAGATTATTTCAGGAAAGTGACATGGGTTTGTCTTGCAGAACTGCATATAGATGTGTACACCCAGTAGTAATAACAATGGATGGTCCACAGTTTTACAAAATTCGGTGAGCTAAGAGATCATCAGTGTAGCGGGACTGTCACATTGTTCTATATCATCATCATCAGGTGCCTAGCCGGGTGGCGTAGGCGGTCATGGCTCTCCACAGCTCTCTGTCCACAGTGTTATGTATCAAAGTCGTTGTTGTTTCTTTGCCGTGCCAGGTTGTCAAACTGTCTAATATTTTCTCACGTTGTCGCCCTCTGACTCTGGTGCCTTCAATCTTGCCTATTGTGATTATGTTCTCTAAACCTGCCTGTCTCATGAAGTGGCCAAAAAAAGAAGATTGCCTTTTTCTTATATTCTTGATTAAGGTCCGTTTCGCATTTAACTCTTTTAACACCTCTACATGTTCAGTCAATGTTCAGATTGTCTAACATGTGTATAATTTCGCTATGTTTAACTTTGTCAAAAGCTTTAGTGTAGTCTATAAAACAGAGGTACAGATCTGTTTTTACCTCTATAGACCTCTCTATTAGTGTTCTCAATATATAAATCGCATTGTTGGAGCCTTTGCCTTCTACAAATCCACATTGTTCTGGACTTATTTCTGGTTTTATTTTGTTTCTCACTCTCTTCATGATGATTCTGAGCATTATTTTGGTTATTTGGCTCATGAGGCTGATTGTACGGTGTTCTTCACATTCGGTGGTCCCTGGTTTCTTAGGTAATGCTATGAATATGGATCTCATATATATATATATATATATATGCAAAAATGTAACAATACTTAATCATATACTGTGATATAGACAACTGACCTCTATGTTAACTCATAATGTATATACAGATCTGACCCAATGAGGAATCAAAGACGTTTGTATAGGGAGATGGTCTAGTACGCAATTATGGACGATAATTGAAATGTATAATCATATAAGTTTAGACAGATGTCTCAATAAAGTTAATTCAGTCTCATACGATTGTAGGCTAATGTAATCACAGACTTGCCTACAAGTATAGCTTAATGTAAAGTCGTGATATTGTCTACACATACGTTCTAGCGTATGTTGTCGTGAAGTTTTAATGTATGTTGTGGAGAAGTTTTAATGTATGTTGTCGAGAAGTTTTAATGTATGTTGTCGATAAGTTTTAATGTATGTTGTCGAGAAGTTTTAATGTATGTTGTCGAGAAGTTTTAATGTATGTTGTGGAGAAGTTTTAATGTATGTTGTCGAGAAGTTTTAATGTATGTTGTCGAGAAGTTTTAATGTATGTTGTCGAGAAGTTTTAATGTAGGTTGTGGAGAAGTGTTAATGTATGTTGTCGAGAAGTTTTAATGTATGTTGTGGGGAAGTTTTAATGTATGATGTGGAGAAGTTTTAATGTATGTTGTCGAGAAGTTTTAATGTATGTTGTGGGGAAGTTTTAATGTATGTTGTGGGGAAGTTTTAATGTATGTTGTCGAGAAGTTTTAATGTATGTTGTGGGGAAGTTTTAATGTATGTTGTGGAGAAGTTTTAATGTAGGTTGTGGAGAAGTTTTAATGTATGTTGTCGAGAAGTTTTAATGTATGTTGTCGAGAAGTTTTAATGTATGTTGTCGAGAAGTTTTAATGTATGTTATCAACAAATTTAATGTATATTGTCGAGATACGTTTGCACTTGAGGTAACATTTCAAATTATTTTCTGTTTTCAGATACGACATCAAACGAAAATCAGCAGCGATGTTGTCCTTATGAATACACTAATCACCTTCAGCTGAGACTGCACGGATATAGCTCAATGTGGTAGGAAGACCAGAGTTGTTGGATCATGAAGACAAGCCGAAGGAAACAAACCAATCCAAACCGTGTAGCGGCGGGAACTCGTGATGTGAAAAATAATGCAGATACATCAATAAACGAAAAGGAAGAAAACAATCAAGCAATAGAAACGATGGACTTGAAATGTTCCACTCAACTTCCACTGACGAATGGTCAGAATTCAGACTTTGACCTGCCATTAGATATGCATGTGCCGATTGCAAGCTGTTCTCAGTGCTCGCAGACTTTTCGAGACTCAAAAGAATTGGAAAAACATAAAGATGAAATGCACAACGTTGAAATCAAGAAACCAAGACTAGAAGGTATGGGTGTTGAATTTCCAACAGCATATCACAGACTTGGCAGAGAACTACAAGAAAATACTGATTTACCCTTAGAAAATGGTCACATAGACACCGATTTGTCACTGCCTGTCCCTCATACAGATACCACACCCACACCAATGGACACACCTAATTCTCTGTCAAACGAACTGTTAAAATCCGAGAAATCTGTGGATGAAATGGCATACTGTGATGTATCTCAGCATCCACTTCCTACAACTCATAGGCCTAATAAAGAAGGCAATGGGGGAGAGTCTATTAATGGCAAAACGGACCGGATTTTTCATATTGATGCTTATTGTGACTTGTGTGATAGAGAGTTCTGCAATAAATATTTCCTCAAGACACATAAAGCCAATAAGCACGGTATTTATGAAGACAGTTCTCCTCCAGCTAGTAATGTTGCTCTTCCATTTCCAGGATTGATGATTCCTCAAGATCCTCTGACGTCATTCAATTTTAAACTGGACTCTATGAAACCTCCGTTATCTGAGCCACTTCTTCCATGGTCATTCAAACTAGAATCGCCATCACATCAAACAAAGAAACTAGATATCTCGTTGGGCAGTAAGCCTGTTGATTCCTCATTACAAATTTTTCCAATGACTATACCACATTTAGAGAACACATCACAATCTATAAGTAAAATTAATAACAGCAGCACTGGTACTTCTGCTACTTCGAGTGTTTTATCCAGCCCATCCACAAATGCCACATCTATACTTACTAACATCACAAATAGCATTAAAAATGGATCATCAGCCATCAGTACACCTTCAAATAATGACTCAAGTATGGAGGATTACTGTCATATCTGTCAGAAACACTTCTGTAATAAGTATTACCTTAGGAAACATAAGCAGGATGTCCATGGTATTGCTCCTGAGAATCCTCCTAGCAACACTAATAAAAGAGCAAGATCGGGTATACTTGACTTACCGATGACGTCTGCCACTCCGCTGATGCTACCGCAGTCGTTAGCTAGTCTAGCAGGAATACACAACCTGCATGGTATGTCTGGTCTACCAAATATGCAAACTATGTCTGGTATGCACCCTGGTCTGATGGTCATCAACCCATACAGCTTACCACCTGTTGCTATCATTCCAACTGGCTCGATGATGTCTGGCCAGCAGATTCCTCCTCCATCACATCCTATCATCTCCCAACCACTGAGCATGACATCCTTACCAGAAGCAAATCTTCTTCACCCTGTACCACTGACTTCAGTGCCGTCAGCGAGTGTTAACTCTATTAGTCATTCTCCAGTTAGGTCCAGTTCAAATAGCCATGAAAGTGCAGTACATTGCAGCATTTGCTCCAAAGAATTCTGTAACGATTTTTATTTGCAGATACACAAGGAAAGTAAACATGGAATCAGAAGAAATAACGAGGAAGGACAGAGAGACAAAACTATAACTTCAGTGAAAGATAAAATCATAGATAGAACAAGTCCTTCGCTGCAATTAAACGTAACAAAACACGAGCCATTTCCATTAATTTCAAGATCTCCTTTGGAAAGAACATCAAACGTAGAAGGACATCTTCTCATCTGTAATTTTTGCAACAAAGAATTCTCTAACAAATATCTGTATAGAATACATCGTATACATGATCACGGCTTGAATGAGATGTTAGATCCGGTGTTTGCAGAAGGTGCTGAGCATCCTCATAGGGAACAGACTATGAATAATATGAACGAATCCCTAATGAGGATGGCAGCAGATGCCTGTGCTGTTAGTTATGCTTCCAGTTTTGGGACATCTTCTAACAAACAGCTGGAATGTGTAGTTTGTGATATCTGCAATAAACAAATTGCAAATCAACATTTTCTGCGCCTTCACAAATTTAATTGTCATGGCAAAGACTCAAACATCAACGAGAGATACGACAGAAGACCAGATGGTTCACCAGTCATTTCTATTTCAAAACCAAAGACTCCCCCATCCTCAGGCAGCTTAGCTATTTCCTCTCAAAATCACCAACCCCTAAATCTGACTTCACTTCCAGGGCAACATCCCATGCCCCCATTTATGCCACCTAAAATAGATTTCAAGGATATGTCTCCTTTTGCGGATTTCACAAGAGATTTTAAGTGTTTTAGGGATATGCCTACTTTTCTGACTGACACAATCAATAGTGAATTCTTTACTAGATCTCAAAATCAATCAGTGCATATGGATCTAAACTATTTTGGCTTACCTTCTTTAGGAAAATTGCCAGGTGAGGACAATGTTAAACTAAACGTTGATCCGGAAGCTTATTGTGAGATTTGTAAAAAGGAATTTTGCAGCAAATATTTTCTCAGGACTCACAAACAGAATATTCATGGCATGAAAAATGATGGAACATCATCGTCAAGCTCGAAGAGCTCAGACAGTGATAGGACGTACACCACCTTGTCGCAGAAACCAATTCTTAATATTAGTAATGGTAAATCAGCGGATAGTATGGATAATAATTCGTGGAGATGGAAGGAGCCTGTGAACTCTTCTCGAGTTATATGTGACATATGTAACAAAGAAGTTTGCAACAAATATTTCCTTCGTACACATAAACAAAAGAAGCATGGCAAACTTCCAACATCGCATTCACCAAACGTCAGCATGAGCGGATCACCTGTAGCATCAGACTGCGATACGGCATCGAATGCTTCCAGCCAACCAGAAGATAAGCCTTGCAAGTTGGATCCAGTCAGCCTTCCTCAGATGATTGCTCTTCCTGCTACAGAGAAATTATCGGAGAAGCTTCACATTGATACTTTAAATTTTGACAAATGTCACAAAGATAATTCATACAATAACAACACAGACCAAAGTGAAACCTGTAATATTTGTAGTAGAATGTTCAGAAATACCAAGTGGCTGAAAGACCATATCATGAAAGACCATTCAGACAATGAAGCATTGGATATGAGTTCAAAGAATTCTCCGGTTAACTACACCTGCCAGGTTTGTGGCGTTAACTTCAAAGCTGAACTCTCTGTACAACTGCACCTTATACAGGAGCACAATGCTAGAGTAACACTGAACACAGAAGAATCACAGATTCCAACAGAGGAGGCTAGCTTGCCCAATAGTGAAGGTAACAATACTAGAGTTGCTGAATTATGTGGACGCTGGACATTAAGGAAAAAAGTATCGAATCATCAAAGATTAAAGAAATATGTCTGCACCAGATGTGGATTTGATAGTCATTGGTTGTCTTCCTTGCTTGACCATGAGAGAAATGAGCATGGATTTATATCTGATGAAGCACCAACTTACACTTGTAAGAGCTGCAACCACTTGCTGTCTTCCCCGAACTCGCTTTCGGCTCACATAGTTACTGTGCATGGACTAGCAATTGAAGATGCACTTCATGAAGCACAAACTGCTGAAGCTACATTTCCTAGTAGTTTTAAGTGTGCCCATTGTCCAGCTGTATTCCCTACACGTTCTTGGGCGATGGCGCATGTACGACATGTTCATATTCGCAGCCGTCGTGATTTAGCAATCAAAAATTCTTTTGTGAAGAACTTGTTTCAATGTTCTTTATGTTCTTTCAGAACACACTTTTCCTTCCGTCTCCAGCGACATGTCAAATGTCGCCATGTGAAGAGTTCTCGATCATCTTATCGATCCTCTGATTTATTACATCCATCATCATCCGTTATTAGGCCTACATCCGCATCAACTTTCCTCAAGTCATGTGATGTTCAAGATATAAATAACATAACAAGAGAGGAGAATAGTTTAGTGAGTACCTGTTCTATGTACAAAAGCATTGCAGCCTCCCTTCTATCTGAATGTGACAGAACAAAGACTCATACAAAATCTACGGACACAGAATCAATCCTGCTGCAAAGCTACAAACTATGTGCAAGTCCTATAGACTCTTCTTCATTTAAAATGTCTATCCAGACACCTACTTCAGCCGTGGTTGGTTTGTGAGTTGTATTCAACATATTTTATTCCCTAATTTTCATTCCGTGCATCATTAATCTATTTTGAATATAGATCAGAACTATTGAATGTTAATTTCCTCTAAAGTTTGTTCCCACCACCCAACAACTCGAGAAAAATAATGTTTGCTAGTGATTACATTTTCAACAAACACTATTTATGAAAGAACACATTGTAGATAATGAACTCTCATCAAAGACAGCCTGGCCATTTCTTTAGTCATGACAAAGAATGTACCCTCGATTGTTTAACGTTTCTAGCAATATACATGTACATATTGTTGATTGTACACACCTGATATAGACATTCATTCATCTCATGTGTTATTTTTGTAAACTTTGTCAGAAACTGCTGCATAACTTCTGTGTTTGTAGAAAGAACGGTGAATTAACTTTTGGTTGCTCTGATCTACGATAAATTAAATGTTCATAATTCAATAATTTATTGTAGTTTCGCAGATATAGCAAACAAGCTATAACCACGACCGCACCATATTCATTTCACTGACTTTATCTTTCAATCAAGAACGGGGCTGTGAAAACTAACATACACGTGTCTGAATAATGTTAACATTTGTTCACTGCAGTCATGTGCAAGTCTGGTCTGTTGTGAGTTCTCTTGTGCAGTAAATTTTAGTGTCCATGTAGTGAGATGTGTCTAGTCTGTAGTTGAATTGTAGAACTCTTTGTCTGTGGTGATTGTATGACTTGTCTGTAGTGATTTGTATAACTCTTGTCTGTGGTGAGTTTTAGAACTCTTGTCTGTGGTGAGTTGTATGACTTGTCTATAGTGAGTTACAGAACTCTTGTCTGTGGTGAGTTGTATGACTTGTCTATAGTGAGTTACAGAACTCTTGTCTGTGGTGAGTTGTATGATTTGTCTATAGTGAGTTACAGAACTCTTGTCTGTGGTGAGTTGTATGATTTGTCTATAGTGAGTTGTAGAACTCTTGTCTTTGGTGAGTTTTAGAACTCTTGTCTGTGGTGAGTTGTATGACTTGTCTATAGTGAGTTACAGAACTCTTGTCTGTGGTGAGTTGTATGACTTGTCTATAGTGAGTTACAGAACTCTTGTCTGTGGTGAGTTGTATGATTTGTCTATAGTGAGTTACAGAACTCTTGTCTGTGGTGAGTTGTATGACTTGTCTATAGTGAGTTGTAGAACTCTTGTCTGTGGTGAGTTGTATGACTTGTCTATAGTGAGTTACAGAACTCTTGTCTGTGGTGAGTTTTAGAACTCTTGTCTGTGGTGAGTTGTATGACTATTTTCTGTAGTGAGTTACAAGTCTATTGTCTAATGAGTTGTCTGAGTGAGTTGTACATCACTCGTATGTTGAGTGAGTTGTACATCTATTGATTGTAGTGACTTGTAAGACCCATTGTCTGTAATGATTGTAGTGACTTGTAAGACCCATTGTCTGTAATGATTGTAGTGACTTGTAAGGCCCATTGTCTGTAATGATTGTAGTGACTTGTAAGGCCCATTGTCTGTAATGATTGCAAGTCGAAACATATGTAATGAGTTGTAACTCAATCATCTTTAGTGTGTTCCGACGTCTATTGTCTGTTTAAGTCTCTCGCAATCCTCTTGTATTTTGTGAGTTGTAAGTCTCCTGTCTGTAGTGAGTTGTAAATATCTTGTCTTTTGAGTTGTAAGTCTTTTGTTTGTAATGCGTTTTACATCTCTTTTCGGTGAGATTAACAGACAATACAGGTACAAAACATACTAACAAAACATACAATGCATTGTTACAATGGAGTTTAATCATATAATTTCGTGTACAACGTTAGTATATTGATATAAGTTTATTTTTAAAAACAATATAAGAAATGAAAAAATGTAAAAATAGATGTTAGTAATACAAGTTTATGTAAGCAAGTAAATTTTTTAAATATAAATTTATACACAAAAATGCGTTTATTTATATAAGTTTATGCACAGAGGGATTTAGTAATAGTTTGTTTAAGTACGAACGTGAGTTTGGTAATACATGTTAATGAAGAAATGTGAGTTTAGTAACAACAATTTATGTGTAAAAGTAAAAAGAGTTTAGTAGTAGAAAATTATGTACGGAAGTGAATTTAGTAATAAAAGTTAACATGGAAAAATTAGTTTAGGAACATACATTTATGTACACACGTGAGTTTAGTATGTAAAGGTTATGTACACCCGTGAGTTTAGTAGCAGAAGTTTATGTACACACGTGAGTTTAGTAACATACATTTATATACACACGTGAGTTTAGTAACAGAAGTTTATGTACACACGTTAGTTTAGTAATAGAAGTTTATATACACACGTGAGTTTAGTAACAAAAGTGTATGTACACACGTGAGTTTAGTAACATACATTTATGTACACAGGTGAGTTTAGTAACTAAATTTTATGTACACACGTGAGTTTAGTAACAGAAGTTTATGTACACACGTGAGTTTAGTAACAGAAGTTTATGTACACACGTGAGTTTAGTAGCTAAAGTTTATGTACACACGTGAGTTCAGTAACAGAAGTTTATGTACACACGTGAGTTTAGTAACAGAAGTTTATGTACACACGTGAGTTTATTAACAGAAGTTTATGTACACACGTGAGTTTAGTAACAGAAGTTTATGTACACACGTGAGTTCAGTAACAGAAGTTTATGTACACACGTGAGTTCAGTAACAGAAGTTTATGTACACACGTAATGTTAGCAATAAATATTGATGTACAACAGTCACTGATTTTAATGATAAAGATTTGTATTGTCCATTAGACTGAAGTGATATTTCTATGTGGCTTTATGAAATACTAACAGAACCTATGTGTTGTTTTTTTTTTGGGGGGGGGGAACCGTTTGGAGGTGGGGGTAAGACGGGGTGTTTTCAGCTCTCATTGTGTCCTAGTACAAGTGTTATGCAATATTTTTCTAGGAGGGAGAGGGGGGGTTGAACACTACAATTGCCCTCTCCCCTTTATGTACTGGCTTGCTTGCATCAGAATGAATATTTCACGTAGTTCTCTTCGATACTATTATATAAATGGGTGCAATGATGTTCGATACCATTATATAAATGAGTGCAATGATGTTCGATACCATTATATAAATGAGTGCAATGATGTTCGATACCATTATATAAATGAGTGCAATGATGATTGATATATTATATAAATCTCTGCTGAGTTATTTTACTATTAAGTGTCGTTTCTGCATCGAAAGTTGGATGCAATGGTTTACCCAGGATTCCCTGTCTCTTTGCCGTGGTTGTGCACTATGATAAACTGTATTTCACCCATCTCACGATGTTTCCTTCCCATGTGTATCTCTACCTAACTCTTGCTCGCCTTTCCTCAAATTTGCCTTCAAGAAAGGTCTTTAACAAGATGTCATGTCTTGTAATATAATAAAGATGTTTTAATTGCTATTTCTTTCAATAGTTATTTATTTATTCACATGCAGTGCTGCTATTACATCCTTGTTATCTGTTTCAATTTCTATTCACAAAGTTCTTCTAATTCTACTCGTAAACATGCACATCTCAATCCATCAATTCTGTCTTGCAGTTGTCTCTACATTATCCATGTTTCTGAGCAATAAATTAATATAAAATAGATGTAGCA
The DNA here is from genome assembly GCA_034231615.1 of Meghimatium bilineatum. Taxonomy (NCBI): domain Eukaryota; kingdom Metazoa; phylum Mollusca; class Gastropoda; order Stylommatophora; family Philomycidae; genus Meghimatium; species Meghimatium bilineatum. Next base: position 21,780,263 of record CM067315.1, read on the forward strand.
TTTTACACTTCACAAGTCTAGTTTGTCAATAGTATCTATGTTAACAATTTTCTCATGTCATTCAAAAATACTGTTAACAATTCGCATTCTTCCTTTACCTTGTGGTTCACATCTACCATAATTTGTGATTATGTCTCCAAGATACAAGTACTAGTATACTTGTAATATGTCTCGTGTATTTTTATGTTTAGGAGTGGTTTCTTTTCAATTTTGCTGATTGTCATAATCTTATTTATACAATTTTAATATCTAGTCCACATTCCCTACTTGATTTATCAATTTGATCTATTAGTCTTAGTAGATCATGGTCACATTCTGAAAACAGGGACTGTATCTTCTAAATATTGAATATTGTTTATCATTTTTCTGATTTTTATTTCGCTTCCTGACACTGTGTTAAAAATGTTTCTGTGTAAATGTTAAATAGGTTGGGTGATGTTCTTTGTGTAAATGTGAAATAGGTTGGGTGATGTTCTTTGTGTAAATGTGAAATAGGTTGGGTGATGTTCTTTGTGTAAATGTGAAATAGGTTGGGTGATGTTCTCTGTGTAAATGTTAAATAAGTTGTGGGTGATGTTCTTTGTGTAAATGTGAAATAGGTTGGGTGATGTTCTTTGTGTAAATGTGAAATAGGTTGGGTGATGTTCTTTGTGTAAATGTTAAATAAGTTGTGGGTGATGTTCTTTGTGTAAATGTGAAATAGGTTGGGTGATGTTCTTTGTGTAAATGTGAAATAGGTTGGGTGATGTTCTCTGTGTAAATATTAAATAAGTTGTGGGTGATGTTCTTTGTGTAAATGTTAAATAGGTTGGGTGATGTTCTTTGTGTAAATGTTAAATAGGTTGTGGGTGATGTTCTCTGTGTAAATGTAAAATAGGTTGGGTGATGTCCTATGTGTAAATGTTAAATAGGTTGGGTGATGTCCTATGTGTAAATGTAAAATAGGTTGGGTGATGTCCTATGTGTAAATGTTAAATAGGTTGGGTGATGTCCTATGTGTAAATGTAAAATAGGTTGGGTGATGTTCTCTGTGTAAATGTTAAATAGGTTGGTTGTTAAATGCACAATATCGTCATACACTTGCATATTTATACTATTGCTGAGCTAACTACCCTTAACCTTACATTTATATGGTAATTTATTATCTTCATCACATGCCATGTCAACTGGCGTAGGCGATCATTGATCAAAGCTCTCTATTTCCATTATCTCTGTCGGGATCTTTGATGATTTCGCTATGCCATGATGTCAGACTATCTAATATCTTCTCACGTTATTGTTTTCGATCTATCTTGCCTTTTACCTTGACCATAGTAACCATGTTCTCCAGACCTTTTTGTCTCATATCGTGACTAAGTTCTCCAGACCTTCTTATCTCATAACGTGACCATGTTCTCCAGACCTTCTTGTCTCATAACGTGACTATGCTCTCGAGACCTTCTTGTCGTATAACGTAACCATGTTCTCCAGATCTTCTTGTCTCATAACGTGACTATGTTCTCCAGACCTTCTTGTCTCATAAATTGATCATGTTCTCCAGACCTTCTTGTCTCATAACGTGACTATGCTCTCGAGACCTTCTTGTCGTATAACGTAACCATGTTCTCCAGATCTTCTGGTCTCACAACGTAACCATGTTCTCCAGACCTTCTTGTCTCATAACGTGACTATGTTTTCCAGATTTTCTTGTCTCATAACGTGACTATGTTTCCCAGACCTTATTGTCTCATAACGTGATCATGTTCTTCAGACCTTTATTGACTCATAACGTGGATATGTTCTCCAGACTTTCTTGTCTCACAACGTGACTAAACAATAATGATTCTATGTTTCTGATATTATAAGTAACCCGCGTCTGACATTTGGCTCTCTCGTCACATCCTCGTTAGTTTTTCTAGCTGTTCATATTACTCTTATAATTCTAAAGGAACCACATCTCCACATTCTCTGTTGGCTCCAATTTTTTAATATCCTTTTTATGTATAATCGTCGAAGACTCACAACCATGTATTAGAATCTGTGTTATGTAGCTCTGAAAAACTTTCTTCCTCATATCTATTGACATAATATATTGCAAAGTATCTTTATGTTTATGAATACTGCCTTTGTTTGCTTTATTCCGCTTCTTATATTTGCCGAACTTCTTCCATCTGATGTAATATTTGTTTCCAAATACTTGAAATGGTTGATAACATCATTTACAATTAAATAGATTAACAAATTAATCATGGAGGTTATTTATTAAATAATTTTTGAATGAAATTTGATGACAAAATTGTAAAAATGTCATTGTATAGTATGGTGCTATTATGAATGGTATATACTGAAAAGTAATAAACAAAAATAGAATGTCAACTTCGTATTTGCCTGCTTGTCAGTTTAGTAGTGAATTACATCATCATCATCAGCATGTGAGCTGCTGGAAGCGCATACGATCATCGATCTGTGCGTCACTGTATCTGCTGTACTGAGTATCAGTCCACTGCTGAATCTCAACCATGTCACAATGTCACAATATTCAGTATTTTCTTCCTTTGACGTTCTCTGTCACTTTTCTCTCAATTTTTAAACTGTTATTATGTTGTATTTCAAACTATCTCTTCTCAGGAAGTGGCCAACAAAAATTAGACTGATTTTCTCTGATGTGGTTAAATAACATTCTTTTCATGTCAATCTCTCTTAGTCAATGTCTCTTAGTCAATCTCTCTTACTCAATCTCTCTCCCTATTAGTTTTTCTAACAGTTCATGATAGTACATTCTAATAGTTCATGGTAGTACATTCTAGTTGTTTTCAACACAATTTTGAAGAACCGCATCTGTGTTGCTCAAATTGTTCTACTTCGTTGTTTATTTATTATTATATAGTTAGTTAGTCGACGGATCATCATCACTGCACACTGGCCGAATTTCAACAGTTGCTCCGATCTCTCCCTGAGTGTATCCGCCATTACGCTTCAGCTGACAGTACTAGTTCTCTGCTGGTTGACCATATTTCTTTTGCACCCTTGAAAAAGTTCACTTCTAGTAACACCGTATTTTAAACCCTGTTCCTTAATCCTGGCCATCGAAAAGGTATCATCATCCACACTAGTCTGACTCTCGAGTGATATATCTCTTATATAATTCAAAAGGTCAGATCGATCCATTGCCTCATCGCCATATGCCACAATCGCGCATGTCGCAAATTGATCTGCTCTTTAATTACCTCGAACACCCGCATGTCCCGACACGAAAATAAATGCAACGACCATTCTCTCGCCTTTCTCAAAATCTCAATCCACTATTCGCGAACGAGAATAGTACCTTCCCACTTATACTTTCCTAATTACACACATCGTAATGGAGTCATAGTTGAATTTTAGGTGCATGTAAATGCAGTATTACTAAGAGAAAATATTTCCTCTGCAATATTAGTAAAACAAAATATTTGTTAACAATATTAGTAAGAAAAAAGGTTTGTTATATAATATTAGTAAAATAAAAAGTTTTGTTATATAATATTAGTAAAATAAAAAGTTTTGTTATATAATATTAGAAAAATAAAAAGGTTTGTTATATAATATTAGTAAAATAAAAAGTTTTGTTATATAATATTAGTAAAATAAAAAGTTTTGTTATATAATATTAGTAAAATAAAAAGTTTTGTTATATAATATTAGTAAAATAAAAAGTTTTGTTATATAATATTAGTAAAATAAAAAGTTTTGTTATATAATATTAGTAAAATAAAAAGTTTTGTTAAGATAAAACGAACTCAAACGTTGTTATAATGTAAAGATGGATAAACCATGAAGGACATTGATAGTGTATATAATTAAAAGAATTTCGATTATGTGCGGTAATAATAGGACTGGACATCTGCTTAGCAGAATGAAGAAAAGTTTCAACCAGTGAGCCACAGGTACCGGCAGCATGTATATCCGTTGTCATTTACTACAGATGAGTGAACAACTATGGGTTTACCTGGAACGCAATGATGTCGATTCATAATCGTAATAAGTGCAGAGGTTGCCCTATTGGGTCTAAATAATTACAATGGGATGCCGTTTATCATGCTCCAATAGCATGTATCATTGTATTTCTCAATAGAGAGCTCTTTTACTTTATAGTATAGAAGCACAGGAGTAGTTATCATTAACGAAATTTAATTCGACCCCCGAAAGAAAAGCACAATCCACACATCTAATCTGTAGCACTGTGACCTGGAGCAATGTGCGGATAGCAAACGTGTAGGCTAGACGAGCAGTTCTCAACACGAGTCCACTTGTCAACTACAGCAGCTGAAACTGACCATGGAGATTTTAATGGCGACCAGGGAATTTTGAGTGGGTAGGCACACAGAAGGTAACAAGAGTCTGCGTCGTGAGTGACTCTATGAGTATGATTAGGAAGTTACAAGTGGGTCTTGTTCGCGACCAGTGGATTGAGGTCTTGAGAAAGGTAACGGTGAAAGTAGTTTAACTTATTTTCGTGCCGGTACATGTGGGTGTTTGAGACAATGAAAAAAAGATCAAATAGCGTCATGCGCGATTGGCACACAGGGCGATGGGACAATGGTTCGAGCTGACTTTTTGAACCATAAGAGATATAGCATACCTGAGTGAGACTAGTGTGAATGATTAATTCCTTTTCAACGTCCAGAATAAAAGATCAGGGTTTGATATGCTGTGTTGCTAAAATTGAACATTTTGGAAGGCGCAGAAGAATGATGGTCAACCAGCACAGGACCGGTACTGTGAGCGGAAGTGTAATGGCAGATACACTCAGGGAGAGATCGTAGAAACTATGGAGTGTCCAGTTTGCAGTGATGCTTATCCGACGACTCACTAACTAACTAACTAACTAGCAGCTGAAACTGTCAACGATCAAATACTGCATGTTTCCAGTTTGGAAGTTGTATGGAGGGATTTTGTAGCTGAAACTACGAAGAGAAAAAACAATCTGGGACCACGAGCTTTATCTGAGTGGATAATGCTGGCGTCACTGATTTTGTTGTCTTCGGGTTGCGTATCCTATTAAGGACTTAGGCATCAACCCAGAATTTTATGGCTGTAGTGATTTTCTAGGCAATATAAATACGTTTAGTACTTTGCCATTGCTTACTGAACAGTCCGGATGCTCAAATGTATGTGGCGGGGATCGAACTCGGTACCTTGGCCGTCACATACGCGTTCTGTAAAACTTCGTCATATAGTTGGAACTTATGAATTTATTTAGAGAATATATATTGAGCAAAAATAAATTTATTTTCAAATTCATTAGATCAATTAGACAGGCAATAGAGGCTACCATCTCTGGTAGATTAAGGTCGTACAAATGGAAGATCGATATGAAACAAAACAACAGCTCACAAATACATGCATGTATCACAAAGTGGCATTGGGTCAAAGGGCATGAGTCTATGGACCGCTGAATCAGCAACTAATTACCTATATCAAACAGGCGATAGGGACAAGCAATTAGACAAGCTATATGAGTAAACATCTAATTAGATAATGTATATTAATAACCACTTCATTTATAGACAAGCTAGTTCATTACGGAAATCTGTGGCCACATTACAAGTTTTTAATATTATGTGTAATTACATACAGCTTTCATGACTCCAAGATTAAAAAGAAGCAATTTCTGCTGTCAATAAATCGATCTGCGCGCAACGAACTGAAAACGCCCTCCACACCTGAAGGTCATCCGGAAGGCGAGGGGGCTCTGAGTGCGTTGCGCGCAGAAAGGTGGTGTATGCGTCTTTAGAGAAAGTTCGTTTCCTTAAATAATATATAATTTGTTCCGTTAAAATGTGACCACTCATTCCCGCAATGAAATGATAAGCTATAGGGATAAATGGTGGCTCTCGACAATACAGGCTTCCTAGCTAATTAATTTGGACCCAATTTGTTTGGTTTTTTATTATTGTTTGACTTTTAATTGGTCGCTATTTACATACTAGGAGTAGCATGCAAAAAATATTCAATATCCAAGAACAACCAATAGATTTAACGCAAATCGGAGAATTTACGAATTCCCCAAATTCATGTTTACATTTCATGATTACGTGATAAACCCTCATTTAGACAGGTGATAGAATAAATGATCTCAATTAGGAATTTAATAAAACCTCTCAATTAAACGATAGAATGAACCACATCCATTAGTCGGTATCATCAATTATCTCATTTAAGGAGATGTAATAAATCATCTCAATTAGGCGATAGAATAAAAAAACCTCAATTTTAGGCGATATAATGACATAATCATCTCAATTAGGCGATAGAATAAAAAAACTCAATTTTAGGCAATATAATGGCATAATCATCTCAATTAGACGATAGAATAAAAAAAACTCAATTTTAGGCGATATAATGACATAATCATCTCAATTAGACGATATAATAAAAAAACTCAATTTTAGGCGATATAATGGCATAATCATCTCAATTAGACGATAGAATAAAAAAACTCAATTTTAGGCGATATAATGGCATAATCATCTCAATTAGACGATAGAATAAAAAAACTCAATTTTAGGCGATATAATGACATAATCATCTCAATTAGACGATAGAATAAAAAAACTCAATTTTAGGCGATATAATGACATAATCATCTCAATTAGTCCCTAAGAACAATCAAATGTTCACATTTTCACTAATTGATCACGTGATGTAGAAATTATTAATTCCATTTCTAAAATATGTTGAGTGACATTCACAGGAAAGGTGAACGTTCTCAAACATTTATTTATTGTAATACTGAGAAGGGCATCCACGATTGAGAAGTTATCACCTTCATTTTCGTGCATTTTTTTTGTGTTTAACAATCACATCAATATGATTTTTAGATGAAATGTGAATTTATAAATATTATATATATATATATATATATATATATATATATATTAAATATTACCTGCAAGCGAAAGCCATGATTACGTCATTACTATTGCTTGATCCAACGAATCCATTAATTTCATTATCTGTTTATAAAATTCGACAAATGAAAAAAAAAATGAACTCACTGGAATTGGTCCACAAATTTTATTTTCAATTTGTATATTTATTCTAACACGGGCCTCGCAGTCGAAACGTTGATTCTGACTCAGTCTGTCATGTAAAACTGAATTTTTTTCATTTTGTAAATATTTCCCCACTTACTATATGATTACTGCTGTTTTTCTTTTATTCCCACAAGTTCCTCCACTGGTCTTATTGAACCTACAATTGATCATGTTTGATTACATATTGGTTTGAAAACCGATCATCTACATTATAATGGCTATACGACTGGAAATATTTCTGTTACCTAAATATTCCAGGATAGGTGAATAGCACTACTCTATACTATATATTCCTCAATTATATTCTATTATTAATTTTCAGGAAATGTGGTATTTTACACAAATTAATTACTGAAGATCGATGCCAAATGTGCTCCTGGTGATAGATCCAAGTTAGAAATCTCTTGACTTAAAATAAAAAGTTATTGGGTGTTAATTATGTTAACAAAATATATAATAAAAATAAGTTAACAAAATATATAACATAAATATGTTAACAAAATATATAACAAAAATATGTTAACAGAATATATAACAAAAATATGTTAACATTGGAGATCATGTAGAGTATAAACTTATGCATGTTTACATGTTAAATATTTTAAAGTGATATCATAGTCCTGAAACCCGAGGAAAGAGGGTTAGGGGTGTGTGGTTTGAAAGTAAACACCCCAAGTAACGATTTTCTTAAAAATAAATCCCCCAAAACATATAATGAAAACGGTGAAGTTACTCACGAATACTGCACATTTGAAATTTTCCGAACTTTTAGTACTGGCGAATAACATTATTTTAGTCTAATATTCCCCATAATGATGACGTACTAGTCATAGGCCTTGCTAGTCCTACTTATAGTGGATGTGTGCTAGTCCTACTTATAGTGGATGTGTGCTAGTCCTACTTATAGTGGATGTGTGCTAGTCCTACTTATAGTGGATGTGTGCTAGTCCTACTTATAGTGGATGTGTGCTAGTCCTACTTATAGTGGATGTGTGCTAGTCCTACTTATAGTGGATGTGTGCTAGTCCTTCTTATAGTGGATGTGTGCTAGTCCTTCTTATAGTGGATGTGTGCTAGTCCTTCTTATAGTGGATGTGTGCTAGTCCTACTTATAGTGGATGTGTGCTAGTCCTACTTATAGTGGATGTGCGCTGGTGCTTTCGGATAAAGTCAATCAGCGACGAAATCAGCATGGTCAAACGCCACGGTTGGTGTCGTTATAAAGTCCCTACGAAAAGAATTCATTTTATTTAAGCGGTGCGACAGCGTCCATGCGTGACTGACCGAGGAGAAATAATTGAGACATGCTGGATCATTGGAAATCATTCTTCTAAAGTGAAACATTGAACATTCATTAGCTATCGACACAAAGTGGTCAATAAAGAAACAGAAGAATTATCAAATCTTCAGATAGGAAATCAGCAAAAAAAAGCTATGATATGGACTACAGTTGGAGATCATTCTAGACCTTGTGTAATTGTTACACTGACCTGCTTATTGATATTCTGTAGAAACAAGATGCCATATATGGAGACAATGAAGACAGAAAACAATACAAATAATATTGTACATGTATTAGTTCTAGATTTTTATTTTTCCGGTTGCAACATACGGCTGTGAAACATGGACTCTAAGTAAAACAGCGGCAAAGAAGATCAACGCCTTCGAGCTGAAATGCTACAGAAAGATACTTAGAATATCATGGAAGGATAAAATCAGAAACTCAGATATTATAAACACACTAAATATTCCAGAGTGTTGGTTACTAAACACAATAACAAAAAGAAAACTACGCCTGTTTGGTCATATAAAGAGACATAACTGTTTAGAAAGACAAATAATGGAGGGAAGAGTACCTGGGAGGAGGAGAAGGGGCAGACCAAGAAGACGATGGACTGACGACATTAAAGATAACATGAATACATCGCTAGAAAATGCAAGCCACATCGCCCAAGACAGAGAGAGGTTCAGAGAGTTCATTGGGAAGACAACGTTCTGGAAGGAATACGTCACATGACATTAGTTCTAGAACGGAGACATTTAACAACAAACAAGATTTGGATTTGTGGAGCAAAATTCTGCCACCATTAAATACTAAAAACAAAATATAAAATTATACTAGAAGAAATGAAAATACATACTTGCTAATTCTTACAAGAAAAGGTGTTGCTCAGAAACAATATTAGAAAACAAGTAAGTACATTGCTTGTGTTGCCAAGACGTGAGAGTCGAATTAAAGATCACCTTCTTAAAGTTATATATTGAAGTTAAGCTGACATGAAAACCAACATGCATGCCGCTTATACGACAGTTCTATCCAAAAGATGGTCTAAAAAAAATGTTATTATACAAAATACAATGAAGTCCAAAACCTGTTCTTAAAAATGAAGTAAACAAAAATATGACAACGGACAAAATGAAAGTGCAACCAAAAATAATAACTGCCAATTTCGAACTAGAGGACGTATTTTTGTTTGTTTTTGGGAACATCTTTAAGAATTTCAGAAATCTTGGGTATTCCTTTTTTATTTCCTCTTTCACTTTCCGTTGTTTGACATTTTGAATGTTATGTCTTGATATTCCAAAGAATGCTGACCGTTGTAGTGACTTATTGTCCGAATTTGTTTTTTTTTCTTCCTATTGGAGCCGTCTTCCTTTTATAACTATTTTGTTGATCGTAGTTCTATTTATTTGTATCTATATTTATTATTTTCCTTTGATTGTTGTTCAATTTTAAGATAATTCTGATCATATAAGGTAGTACCGTCTTTCGTGCATTACCTCTATAGTTAGAAATGTTATATGCACCTTTCTTTTCTAGTATAACATCAAGACGTTATAAAGGGTCTGAAGCTAAAAGTTTGTGTAAGTAAATTTAACTGAAACGTCTGAAATTAGATAAATTCTTCTGAAAACATACTTGTACGTATGTTGCTCTACATTCGGAAGGTGAGAATGTCTCAGCAGTTGCTAGTCAGACAAATCACCATGAAACATTAAACCACCGACGAAGACGGATATGTCGAGGCATTGAGGTAAATAAAACTGCGACAAAACGCATTCCCATTCTCTGGATTGTATCCTGCTGGAAATCTAGTAGGAGAATGATTCTGCTACAAGAGAGATACGGCGGGAGTTTGAGAATGAACGATGAAGAAGAAGAAATCTTCAATCGCTTATATATAACATTCCTGTATAATGCAGATTACCTCTTATGAAACCTTAAACCGCTCATATGTAACATTCATATATAGTCAAGTTTATCTCTTATGGCGATACCACAACACTTCATCTACACGTTAATGTATTTACCCTTTCTGTGTAGGACGCTATCTCTCAAAGTATAACAAACTGCAAAGAGCTGGGGCCTTCTGGATGTTACTTCCCAAAGTATAACAAACTGCTAAGAGCTGGGGCCTTCTAGAGGTTACTTCCCAAAGTATAACAAACTGCTAAGAGCTGGGGCCTTCTAGAGGTTACTTCCCAAAGTATAACAAACTGCTAAGAGCTGGGGCCTTCTGGAGGTTACTTCTCAAAGTATAAGACACATCTAAAAGCTGGAATTGGATGGACATGTAATAAATATCTGGAGAAACTCGACATTTCATAAACGATTCCTAGTCTGTATCGCTCGCTATTTCCTTGGTTTCATTCTCCATTCTCCACACTAACATTCTCCATGGTTAGACTTGTGTTTTGTATGCAGCTTCAAGGAACTCTGGAACTGTATTTCTCGAGCAGTTATTTGTTTTCTGAAGATACAAAATGGCCGATGTCGATACGAGTGTCTGGTACCTATAGCTACTTCCAGTCTCTGTAGCATCACAAAGATTTACTGTTCTGGACAGGCACTCGTTAATTGAGAGAGCAGACAAACTTAAATCCAATGCATTCAAAAATGGGATGTTGATAATGCATAATGAAAGGGGAAGGGATGGATGTAAAGAAACTGTTTCACGTGTGACTGCTGGATACTGACTGAGGGTTGACGATACATTGATGTTGAGATTTGAATATTTTATTGTGAAACTTAGAACAAATAAAACTGGACATCTCCAAAATGGGAGGCGCATTCACAACCACAGAACCACGGTAGCTATTAACATGAATACATTCCCAAATATGCTGGAGAAGACCGGGTAGATATAGATCTACCCTTGTTGCAATTATATCGATTCATAAATCATAACAGTGATTGGAGATAAATATACTAGATTTGAATATTGGAATAGCATAACAATGATTGGACATAAATGTACTAGATTTGACTTGTACTATATTGTGTTCTGGTAAACGCTCGACTGACAGTTTCTTAGGCAGTGCAGTCATAAAGTAGGTGATGTAATGCTGAGACTGTCTCAAAAAGGATGACGGTCTTGTCAATCATTTACACGTAAAGTCTAGATTCTATTTCTTGGATAAGTCATCTGGCACGTAGGTCAGATCATCGCCTGCAAAAGATACTTCTCTATGGTGTGATGGAAAAGGGTACATGATCTCAAGTTGGTCACACAAAAAAAGCGCTACAAAGACTCGTTAAAGACGAATATCCTATGTCTGTAGTGAGTTGTAAGTCCTATGTCTGCAGTGAGATGTAAGTCATATGTCTGCAGTGAGATGTAAGTCATACGTCTGTTGTAAGTTGTAAGTCTCTTGTCTGCAGTAAGTAGTACGTCTTGTCTGTAGTGAGTTGTAAGTCTAATGTTTGTAGTGAGTTGTACGTCTAATGTCCGTAATGACTTGCAACTGTCTTATCTTTAGTGTGTTGGGTATTCATTGTCTGTTGTAAGTCTCTCGCAGTCCTCTAGTCTTTCTGAGTAGTAAGTCACTTGTCTATAGTGATTTAAAGACGAAAGTCTTTGAAATAAACCAAGATACATGGGAAGAATTTATACAAAATAGATCTACATGGCGTTCTAAAGTCATAAGGGACATCGTCTTTGGAAAAGATGAGACAGCGGAGAGTAGATAGAAAATCACGGATTGACTAAAAACCGCCTACAGTGGCCATTCCATGCTTGAACTGTCCAAGAACATTTGCGACTCGAATAATGCTTATTAACCATATACGCACTCATAGACAAGGACATATCTCTAAGTGAATTTCAAAAGTGGATGTAACAAATAGTCATTATCACTTTTGATGGACGAACGACATTTGAATTTTGAATTTTGAAATAACATAACAATGATTGGAGATAAATATACTAGATTTGAATATTGGAATAACATGAATGAAAAGATAACATAAGTTCAGAAAAAGTGAATAAAGTTCCAAACATCTTCTTCTATGTGACATGTCCTTAGAAGAACGATGTTCTCCCTGTCACGCTGTAAGCTTTCCGGTTTTGTAAACGATTTCTCACTTCCACACTGTAAGCCTCCCAGTTCTGTGAACTATGTTATTACTGCCATGTTGTATGCCTCCCAGTTCTGCGAACGATATCCTCACTCTGACTGTAAACCTCCAAATTCTGTGAAATATGTCTTCCCTGCCATCCTGTAAGCCTCCCGGTTCTATGAACAACACCATCACGAGATTATGTAAGCATCCCGGTTCTGTAAAAACATTCCTGATTTCTCCAATGTCTAATTGTAAAAAAAGTCTTCAATATCATGTGTCCATCAATGTCTGCCTTTTGTTCTTACCTGAAACCTTTTCCTCCATGATTAATCCTTCTAATCTTTTTTTTTAAAATGTCTAAAATATTCTAGCTGATAGTTTTGACGAGTCAGTATTCTCATATGTAAAGGTCTTGACATACACCTATACTTGATCTTCTCTATAACATTTCATTTCAAATGCAGCTTTCCCATTACGGATGTCATTGTCCAAGTCTCACATCCATATGTTGCCACTGGACAAATTTAGTTTCGCTACAATTGGCAGCCAATTTCTATTTATTTTTCATTTGTGATGTTTTATTTTCGAATCAGATTTCAAAATTTTGTAACTGTTTTGCACATGTGCGATTTCTTTCTATTCTGTTCATATCACACACATTTATCTGTGGTTAATGTATGTAAATTTATAAAGTTGGTGAAGTATATTTAAGTTGTAAAATCGATATCATTCTTTGATCCATTATCATGGCTGTCAGAACATATAAAAAGTGTATCCATGCATAGCTGAATTTTATATTGTACGCCGGTCGAAATTCTGTACTTTCTTTTCGTGTACCTTCCAGCGTCAGGGGTAGAATAGTTCTCTGGAAATGGCTTTTTTTGTGTGCTTCACATATGTTTACTTTTGTTGACTCCTTTATTTCAGTAATCCATCATTTGCATGGTCTACCCCTGGTTTTGTGTCCATCGTGCTGTATAGTGATGCTTTTTGAGGGACACTGTCTGATGGTAGTCTGGAAGCATGTGAAAACCATTTAATCTGATGTCTTCTGATGTAATTCCGGATTATTAGTCTTATGATGTTTCCGTTTCTGATTTTGTTTCTTATTGTTAATCCGAAGATTTTACGTATACAAATTATTTCTGTTGTAACAAGTTGTCTTTTGGTTTTTGTTGTTAGTGTCCACGTTTGACATTGATAGCATAGTGATGGTACGATGATCGTTTTATATAGTGCAGTTTTGATGTTCATGTTCACATATTTGTTTTTGATAATAGGTGACATTTGACCTAAGATCTGGTATGCCGGCCGAAATGGCGTAGAATAACAGCTGTGTTTTTCTACTTGCTGATCAAACAAGTTTAGGAGAGGATGTCGGCGCAACCGAGTACACTTCTACTCATCTAACTGCTACACTAAAGTACTCACTGTCTAAAAGGATTTTACGACGAACAGTCGAGTGGTGAAGAAGAGGCGGACAAAGAAAATCCTGGATTAATACTATCAAGAAATGGTCTCAGCATAATTATTTTACACTCCTTCGAAGGACTGGCGATTGAAATGTTTGGAAGCCTTTGTAGGGTATTGTCTCCAGTGTGGCACCTCTACAATCCTGACGTATTATATTTTATGTATTATTATTATTAAATATTATATTAAATATTTACCAGATGTTTGACAATGTGTGTGTGTGTGATTGTAATCCTAAAATTACGATGTGTTATCAGCAATGGGAATATAATATTGAGATACGTGGCAGAAATGAAGAAACATCTGTGATGTTTTCAATTATGGTTTTACTTCTTGTGTGCTTGTACGTGTGTATTTTATATATATTCTTCTAATAGGCGTGCTTATAAACACACATCAAGGTAGTTTTATAAGTAAACATACGTAAAGGCAGTTTCTTATGTAAACATAAGTAAAGGTAGTTTCTTATGTAAACATACGTAAAGGCAGTATCTTATGTAAACATACGTAAAGGTATTTTCTTATGTCAACTATTCTTATTGTAGGAGAAGTATTCTACTTTACAATTCCGGGTCTATACCTACCGGATATGTCACATCCATTTAAGAGAGATCACCAACGGTCCACTTGACGAAATGATATACACTCGACATTTGTCACGTCCATTTAGGAGAGATTACCAATGTACCTCTAGACGCAATGATATACCCGAGGATTTGTCAGTCTATTATAAATAATGATGATGATGAGGAAATATGGTTGTACACAAACTATGTCGGGAGTTCCTTTACAGCAATGAAAGGGGGGGGGGAATTTTTTGTTGTTGTGAGGTTAAGGGTGATTTATATAATTTGAAGGGGGGGCGCATATACAATTATCCATTTTAAAATTAGCCTGAAATATTTGAACAAACATTTAAAACATATCATAATTTATTCTCTCTATATGATCTAGAATACTTCAAGATCATAGGGATGTCCCACCGGTGACAATACCACAGAAATGCTTACATGACGTATTCTCTCCAGAACGTTGTCTTACTTGAGTTCTCTGAACCCTTCTCCGTCGTGTGCCATGCGGCTTGAATTTTCCAACGATGTATTCATGTTATCTTTAATTTCTTCAGTACATCGTCTTCCTGGTCTTCCCTTTCTCCTACACCAAGGTGCTCAGCCCTCCATTATTGGTCTTTCTAAACAATTGGGCCTCTTTATATGACCAAACAGGTGTAATTTTCTTTTTGCTAGTGTGTTTAGTAACCAACACTGTGGAATCTTTAATGTGTTTATAATATCTGAGTTTTTCTTTTTTCCTCTTCCGTTTATATTCTAAGTATAATTCTGTAGTATTTCATCCCAAAGGCATTGCTCTTCGTTACTGCTGTTTTACTTGAGGTCCACGTTTCACAGCTGTATGTCACAACCGGAAAAATAAAAGTTCTTAGCATTAGCAGTTAACTTTTAGTAACTCAATGCTAATGTGTAGGTTGGAACTGGTGAGACGTTTTCTCTTTGGTAAGACGTTTTCTTTTTGGGGTGACGTTTTCACTTTGGGGAGACGTGTTCTCTTTGGTGAGACCAGTATATTCACCAAATTAAGTGAATCATATTGTTATGATTCACTAAATATAAACTTTTGTTGATGTGTAACTGGACCATAGATTTGTTGAATGTGTAGTTCAGCCTTGGTTACCCAATGATACTGTGGGTTGGAGGTTCCCTACTCGTGCTTTACAGGACATGGGTGTTTAAAAAAAATTTTCTTCAGTTTTACGTGACAAAACTAATGAAAACAAAGTGTCAGAGGCTGTCCGACAAAGTAGAGAGTGTTGCAATAACAAAACAAAGTGATTAATACTATATAAAGTAATAATATCGTAATTTATACTAATTATCGAGTAAATAAAAAACTAATGTAAAAAATAAATAACACAATCACAAGGACTGTTTCCACGTTACAGCAGTCCAGCTGGGATCTTTTACAAGAACACATATCAAACATAACGAACAAGAAACACCAAACAATTATTGAATTAGTGAAATTGTAATAACATGGAGATTTGTTCTCACCATGAAACCTAAAAGTAATAGTGTCACATTCAACAGAAAGATAAACTTGGTACGTCGAAAATGTTTCCGAAACACTGAAAAACAGAAAATACAATATAAAAAAAGATGAAAAATGCGAACACAGACACATACACACAACTTGTATAATGTTATGTTGAAAACAACACAAAGACAAAAACATAGGAGGCTAACTATAGGCAGTCGAGAATGGGGAGGGGGTAAGAAAAAAAAAGGGGGGGGAGGGTGGTCAGTAGTTGACATTATTAGGAATGTAGGCTAGATTGTTTGTTTACAACTTTATGTTATAGTGGGAACATAATGTTTGTTTACAATCTATATTATAGTGGAAATCTATTGTTTGTTTACAACCATATGTTATAGTGGAAATATATTGTTTGTTTGCAACCATATGCTATAGTGGAAATGTATTGTTTGTTTACATCCATATGTTTTAGTGGGCATGTAATATTTGTTTACATCCATATGTTATAGTGGGAATGTATTGTTTGTTTACATTAATATGTTATAGTGGGAATATATTGTTTGTTTACATTAATATGTTATAGTGGGAATATACTGTTTGTTTACATCCATATGTTATAGTGGGAATAAATTGTTTGTTTACAACCAAATGTTATAGTGGGAATATATTGTTTGTTTACAACCAAATGTTATAATGGAAATGTATTGTTTGTTTGCATCCATATGTTATAATGGGAATGTATTGATTATTTACAACCAAATGTTATAGTAAGAATGTATTGTTTGTTCATGTTTGTTTACATCAATATGTTATAGTGGAAATATATTGTTTGTTTACAAACAAATGACCGACGAACCCACATGACTATATAATTGACGAGAGATTCGGCTAGTCTCAACATCGCGTGTTATTGAATTGTAAGCTATTAAAGTTGTCAGAATCGTTTGGAAGTTTGTCTGTAGGAGATTTCCTGCAGAAAAATGTAATCTCCGCATAAATTATAGATAGGACATAGTAGACTGATGAAAAAGTAATGAATTGGTGCTAATAACTGCAGACATAGAACATAGCACAAATAAATCGTTGCGACAGTAGGCCTTAATCAAGACCACAATATAGCACACGACTAATGAAAGACGGCACTGTCAACAATGGCTAACAATTAATGAGAACACATTGCCAGAAGTTCGGAAGAGTAGAAATTCTTCTTCATCGTTCTTCAGTCAGATATCAGGTTACAGTGTCAATAGCTTCAATAGATTGTGTGATTCGCTTCAGGTCATCCATGGAACACCTCAAACTGGAAGTAGTGCCGTAGCAGTAGACCACGTTTTCTCCCTCTCTTCTTGGTAGAGTTGACAGGCATGAAGAATGTGTTCTGCAGTCTCTGGGCTAAGTCTACAGTTGCACAGGTCTGTCTCGCCAATCTTCAGCTTTCGGAACGTGACTTCTCAGTCTGTTGTGGCCAGTTCGTAGTCTGAAGATGATGGTTCGTTCCTTGCATTACATTTGATGGTAGAGTGTCATTTGCTTCTGCAGTTGGCTGCATCTGCTTCCACTTTTTCTTATATTCTGCTTTTAACATAGTCTTACATTCATAGTACGTATTATCACTTTCTATTTGTTCTAGTGATTCCAATTTCCTTGCCAGGAGATCAGCTTTTTCATTGCGAGGTATACTTCCACTGATGGCAAACCTGTGTATGTTTCCATTTCTGTGGCTGGAGTAGTATTTATATCTCCTGATATAATTCTGAGATTGCAGTTTTGTATCTTTGAGATCTTTTGAGTGTTACTCTTGGCTGCAGTCCCCCATGCTGACATTCCATATTCCAAAGCTGGTCTTACATAACCTGTATATGCTCTACTTAGAATATTTTCCCAATTGCACCCAAATCTGTTCCAGTCAATTTTTGTAAGGAGTGCTGTCCTCATATCGTTTCTTTGACACTTGTCTATGTTATGTTTCCATGTAAGTCTTTGGTTAAAAGTTACTCCACGGTATGTGGGTGTCTCATATTCTGGCAATGTTTGACCGTTTATGGTTAGTAGGATTTTCTGTGGTTTGGTGGACATGCTGAAGATGGCATGGGTAGTTTTTTCGGACATTGATAGACATGGGCCCTTGTTCTGTCCACTTGGCCATCTTTCTACTCTACTTAGAGAGTAGAAAGGATAATTGGTAATGTGAAAACTAGAATAACAGAGGTAAAAAAAAAACTAACAGAAAGTTGTCACAGCTCATCAGGATATTTACATTGGATATACACCCGGGAGCACGGTAATCTTATGTCATTCGCCCGTTGACCAGCAAACCCAATTTTCAAATTCACTCATGCGCGGCGTGGAATCCAAATTACTTCTGTGATTCACTCAGTCATCAGGAAGCAGCGTACCAAGGTTCATGCTCTATGAAGGTTGAGTAACGACACCATTGCTTCTGGGCAAATACGGTCGGCGATTTTAGTCAGGCGGTTTCTGGTTCAGACATGTTACATACATTAAACACTGCGGTCACCGACTGGGCATCTGAGAACTTAAGAGAAACGTTGTGCTATAACGCTGGTGCATACCTCATATTATCACTACATGTACACACATAAACTATTTTATATATAACACGTGCAGCTTATGTTAATAGATCACTCAAAACAATGTTATACTAAAGTATGTATAGTCATTCATGTTCTTAGTGAATATGTCGTACTAACTGTAGTATTGTTCACAGTTCAACTTGTATTAAGAAATTATTATTACACAATATGTCTTTAGCGTTGCTAGTGAAAGCCTATAGAAGACCTTCTGTCGATTATACATATCAAACTGTGGGATCTTTGTTTTCACAGCTTCTGTTTATCACTTGGTGATTAGTGTTTTTACAACTACCTGGTTTCCACCTGAAACAGATGTCACTCACGGTTTTACCGGCGTGTTCTAAGCTCAGCGGTTCTCACACTTTTCTGTTATGTTCAAGCAAGTTAGTTTTAATTTATAAGAATGATGAATGTTTCTCCGGAGATTTCTTCATACCTAGAAGTTTTTAACTATGCACGGAAAGCAGTGCTTAGAGCTTCTTACTCAGAAGGGTTATATGTGTCTATGTAAGAGCGTTTCGTCAACTAATTTGTATGCAGCCATTCAATAACATGAAAACATACAACCATTTGTATGCAGCCTTTTGATAACTTGAAAGCATGCAACTATTTTGTAGTAATAACGTCATTTTTAATGTAAGGAACAAGTCTGAATTTTGAACTACAACCTGCCGAAGACGGATGTGTCCAGCCATTGGCGCAAATAAAACGGTGACACAACGCATTTCCATTCTCTGGACTATAGCCTGCTGGAAATCTATAAGAGAGATCCAGCGGGAGTTTGAGAATGAACGCTGAAGAAGAAGAAGAACTACAACAAATGCTAAGAGCTTACAATTTATCGACATGGGGCGCTATGACAAGATATAAACGTGTATAAGTGTATATTACTTCCCAAGCATAACTGCCCCCCTAAAATAAAGCTGTTTTTAAAATGTTAATATCGTGTCTTTCAATGAGGATTATTCATTGAATAAGCAGAAATGTTTGCTTTAATTGATACACCAAGTATGTTAGGTGCTTTAATTGATACACGAAGTATGTTAGGTGCTTTAATTGATACACCAAGTATGTTAGGTGCTTTAATTGATACACGAAGTATGTTAGGTGCTTTAACTGACACACTAGGTATGTTAGGTGCTTTAATTGATATACAAATTATGTTAAGTGCTTTAATTGATGCACGAAGTATGTTAGGTGCTTTAATTGATACACCAAGTATGTTAGGTGCTTTAATTGATACACGAAATGTGCTAGTTGATTTAATTGATACACGAAGAATGTTAGTTGCTGTAATTGAGAATGACAAGTATATATAAGAAACCCTAATGCAATGAAACCAGTTTTTAATACCATTGAGTCTTCTTGTATGTTATTTACTTTACACAGTTAAAACACAGAAGCTACTTTTAATATCTCACCTTCTTATATCACTCACGTGTGCGTCTCTCAATCTCCAGCCTACGTATATCTCTCCCGTCTACTTCTCTCAATCTCCAGCCTACGTATATCTCTTAATACCTGGGATAGTTAATTAGTTTGTTCCTTTCGTTCCGCAGGCGGAACATAGGGCAGAGGTTTTGATTCTCCATGTGTTGCGGTCCGCTGCCTGCAGTTTTATTTCTTGCATGATATCTAGAACCCTGTTTTACACCTTCTTTTAGTATTTTGTTCTTTAGGGTTGTTGTAGTCCTTTCACGATTTCATTTACCCTCAGGTGTCCACATAAGTGCTTGTTGGTTTATTCTATTTTCATCTAGTTTTAAAACGTGACCCAGGTATTTCCATCTACGTTTTCTTATGACGATTGAAACATATTCTTGGTGTATTTTATTTCTTAAATAGCTATTTGTGACAAAATCGTTCCATTTATGTTCATCAGTTTCCGGAGACCTCTATTTTATATCTGGAGACCCGGGATAGGCAATCGATAATAGATTACACACCTGAATAAAATCGATAATAGATTACACACCTGAATAAAATTGATGATTGCTATCAATATTGATCACGTGATTACATAACAAAGAAAGTTGCCGCACGTGGTCTTAAATACGTCTGCGGTAAAATAGGACATAGGGTTTTACCTTAATAAGTAAAGAAAGGTCATTCACCCATTTTCATTTCTATGCAATTCTTTTTCATGGAAAAGTTGATGGCCTTTATGAGGAAAATCGTAAAATGA
The DNA here is from genome assembly GCA_034231615.1 of Meghimatium bilineatum. Taxonomy (NCBI): domain Eukaryota; kingdom Metazoa; phylum Mollusca; class Gastropoda; order Stylommatophora; family Philomycidae; genus Meghimatium; species Meghimatium bilineatum. The sequence goes on from CM067315.1 coordinate 21,800,966, forward strand.
TGTAGGTGAGAGGTCTGTTACCAACGTTCTGCTTAAATTCCTAGTATTATGAATACGAAAAGTTAGTCCACGTTAAATATATCGGTGCGTCTGATTATTGCACTTATTGTGTAACAAATCAACGAAAAAAAAGTAGATGTACGTTTTAATTTATTCGCAACAATTGAAAGACCTGGCAACACAAAGACAGAAATGGAAAGCTTTGGTTTCTACCCTATGCGCCGCCTATGGCCCTGGAGGAACATAACATAACATAACGTTTTATTTAACCTTTAACAAGAATTTGGTTTTTAGTTGCATTAATTTTTTATAAAGAAAACATGATTAAAACTTGAGCGTATTTTTCTTACCAGGTTACATTAGTGACCGTGTTGGAATACCACAACATTGAACGTCGACCTTAAAATTGTATCAGTTGTTCTGGGTAGCATTGATGGCACATTCTTCTAGTTCCATTGTTTTCTAAACTGTTGTTAGTGTTCTACTAGTTTGTTCTAGTATTATCAAGTATTATCAAGTGGTATTATCAAGTGGTTGTGTTTGATGTTATCGGAACTATTCAACCTGTACAGTGAAATAGTAATGATAAATATACAAGATGCGATCGAGATATCATATCAAAAGAATAATTCCCGCAGAAGACGGATGTGTTGGGCCATTGGCGCAAATAAAACGGCAACACAACGCATTTCCATTCTCTGGACTACATCCGACTGGAAATCTTGTAGGATCATTGTCCTGTTACAAGAGAAATCCAGTGGGAATTTGAGAATGAACGCTGAAGAAGAAGAAGAAAAGAATAATTGAATCAACCTAACTAGTACTGATGATAGTTTTTCTCGATGAAAATATAATAGAATTGTAATTTGCAACTAAAATTCGGAAAAAAAATTGAGATACTGAAGCGTTGGAATAACAAGGAAAACATCTTTTACATAACAAGAAAATCAAAACGAATTGAGATAATACGAATCAAAACAATATATTCACACATTTAGTTAATTAGTAGTGTGGCGTACTGCCGAGAGGTTAGAACGCTAGTTTGAGTTCGATCCCCCAGTAAAGACTGGGTATTTTTTCTGTCGGAGGGTAAATTAAAAAAAAACACCCTGTACATGACGTGGCGACAGCAAGAGTATGCGGCCTTTATCACACAGCTATTCAATCCCCTCCCTGCAACATCTGAACTGGTAAAATGCAGTATTGACAGTTTTTTAACAGTTAATTAGTAATAGCAGATAAACGATATATCAACTAATTGTCTTAGTAAGAAATGGATAAGTCTACCTACAGATTTTGAAACTTGTTTTATAATATCACTAAGTAATATCACTTAGCAGGGAATGCAGAGAATAGTGTCCCACAGCTGTGGAGAAAGAAGTGCAGGCTTTGGTCAGTGAAAATGCCAAAGAGCGGGATGTGATTTTATACACTGATGGATCTGTGCCTTCACAACTCAGTGTACAGGTAAAACGATCAATGAGGATTGTGGGTCTTTGTGGTTACTACGAGTAGAATGACCATGGTGACTATGGCGAATTAGTACAACATAACAAAACACAAGAGTCATAGAGATTATATATATATGATATGTATGTGTCATATATGTTACGTAGGGCCTAAATGTTATGGGTATATGTGAAAGATGATGGTCGACAAGCTCGGATAAGATTAACTAGAAGCTTAGAATTTTGAGAAATGTACGATCATAGATTGTGATTTTGTCGTTTACAATTTATCCTGTGAATGTACATGGCTTGATTTTCTTTGCTGTATGCCTGAAGCAACTGGACAATAATGATGTATGTTTCATATATATATGTTGTATGTTTGTGTGAGTTTATGTTATAATTGTCTATGTACTCGTCTCTGATGCAATATATTCAGGGCCATGCGGTGGGGCCTATATTTTCTCAGTGCGATGCAAGTCTTCGAAATGCTGCCCCTTAAATGTATTTTTATTGGTGCTGCCTGATCCGGCTGTCTCTCTGCACTATTGCATGGCACGGCGCTGTACACATGTACACGTATTTGGATGTTAACTTGTGCACTAGTTTCTTATTTGAAAAAAACAACAAAACAATTCCCTTCAGAACGTAAATACTAATATCTTAGATTTTCAATGAAGCCATTTTGACATATCCAAACATGATGTGATGCCTCATTTCAGGTCACTATGTTGGATGCCAGTGATGCCATATTTCAGGTCACTATGTTGGATGTCAGATTTCATTTTTCAAATTACCCTTTAGTAAATGTCCGAGATAAATTTACACTACTACCAGCAACAGCTGACGAGCAATTGTTAGATCTACCTGGAATAGGTCAACACTGTAATCAATTATTACTACGCATTATTTACTGTCTGTTTTGATAACATTTCAGTTTCAATTTTGTTTGCAGTGATCATTTCCTGAACACCATTACTGTTCCGTATTGAAATATTACTTTCAATTCGCTTAATTATGAATGTATTTCTTTATTTAGATTTCCGTCGTGGCAAATGTTATGTCAAAATGACATTATGACCACATATGAGATGCAAACTAAACTCCTAGCTACAAGGAAGTGAAGTAACCAAGTAACAATATTATCCCCTTTGACATTTAAAATTTAATTAATTAATTGACAAGTCTGAGCTGTATGTCCGTCTGTTAACGTTCTTTCGCAATCTCCCGCTGCATCTCTCTTACAGCAGGACATTGGTCGTAGTAAACTTACAGGAGGATGTAGACTACAGAACGATGTTGCCGTGTGTTGCTGTTTTGTTGTTGTTGCGCCAATGGCTCTGGAGAATTTCGACTTGTGCAGTTATAAGTGTAATACTTTTAACAAGACTAAACTAAGGCCGAATATTGCCAAGGACAATTTAGATAACAGTCAAACAATTAAATAAATAATAGTTATATGGATAATTTTATCGGAAATAGTCTAAAAGACATAACATCAATAGATCACTCCATTGAAAGAGACATTAGAGATTGGTGTTTGACATAAGGAGAGAGTATAGTGTTAGAACAAACTATCAGGAGACAATAGAGTTTTGTGTTTGAACAATTGAGAGAATATAGTGTTAGAACAAACTATCAGGAGACAATAGAGTTTTGTGTTTGAACAATTGAGAGAATATAGTGTTAGAACAAACTATCAGGAGACAATAGAGTTTTGTGTTTGAACAATTGAGAGAATATAGTGTTAGAACAAACTATCAGGAGACAATAGAGTTTTGTGTTTGAACAATTGAGAGAGTATAGCGTTAGAACAAACTATCAGGAGACAATAGAGTTTTGTGTTTGAACAATTGAGAGAATATAGTGTTAGAACAAACTATCAGGAGACAATAGAGTTTTGTGTTTGAACAATTGAGAGAATATAGTGTTAGAACAAACTATCAGGAGACAATAGAGTTTTGTGTTTGAACAATTGAGAGAATATAGTGTTAGAACAAACTATCAGGAGACAATAGAGTTTTGTGTTTGAACAATTGAGAGAGTATAGCGTTAGAACAAACTATCAGGAGACAATAGAGTTTGGTGTTTGAACAATTGAGAGAATATAGTGTTAGAACAAACTATCAGGAGACAATAGAGTTTTGTGTTTGAACAATTGAGAGAATATAGTGTTAGAACAAACTATCAGGAGACAATAGAGTTTTGTGTTTGAACAATTGAGAGAGTATAGCGTTAGAACAAACTATCAGGAGACAATAGAGTTTTGTGTTTGAACAATTGAGAGAATATAGTGTTAGAACAAACTATCAGGAGACAATAGAGTTTGGTGTTTGAACAATTGAGAGAATGTAGTGTTAGAACAAACTATCAGGAGACAATAGAGTTTTGTGTTTGAACAATTGAGAGAGTATAGCGTTAGAACAAACTATCAGGAGACAATAGAGTTTTGTGTTTGAACAATTGAGAGAATATAGTGTTAGAACAAACTATCAGGAGACAATAGAGTTTGGTGTTTGAACAATTGAGAGAATATAGTGTTAGAACAAACTATCAGGAGACAATAGAGTTTGGTGTTTGAACAATTGAGAGAATATAGTGTTAGAACAAACAATCAGGAGACAATAGAGTTTTGTGTTTGAACAATTGAGAGAGTATAGCGTTAGAACAAACTATCAGGAGACAATAGAGTTTGGTGTTTGAACAATTGAGAGAGTATAGCGTTAGAACAAACTATCAGGAGACAATAGTGTTTTGTGTTTGAACAATTGAGAGAGTATAGTGTTAGAACAAACTATCAGGAGACAATAGAGTTTTGTGTTTGAACAATTGAGAGAGTATAGTGTTAGAACAAACTATCAGGAGACAATAGAGTTTTGTGTTTGAACAATTGAGAGAATATAGTGTTAGAACAAACTATCAGGAAAAAATAGAGTTTGGTGTTTGTAATGCAGAGAATCAGGAGACAATAAAGTTTGATTGTGTGAAGGCACGATAGAAAACAATGATAGAAATTTCTTTCAGCTGACAATTGGGTAATTTTGAAAAGCATGATAGACTGCAGTTCTAAAACATTCTGAGGTCCTGCGGAAAATACAACCGTATTCTATGTGGGATTCGAGGCTGTAATATTCTGTGATAAAATGTCTCATATTTTGTCGCATTCACCATCACATTTTCTCATATAGTATTAATGTAATACCTTCTCATATAGTATTAATGTAATACCTTCTACTCTCATTTTATGACATCATCGTTCATTATCTTTTACAATCACACTCTTTCTAGTGATATATATTTTATTATCTTCTACAGTCACACACTTTCGCTCAAGTGATATAGTTTATTAACTTCCACAGCAATACACTTTCGCTCAAGTGATATAGTTTATTAACTTCCACAGCAATACACTTTCGCTCAAGTGATATAGTTTATTAACTTCCACAGCAATACACTTTCGCTCAAGTGATATAGTTTATTAACTTCCACAGCAATACACTTTCGCTCAAGTGATATAGTTTATTAACTTCCACAGCAATACACTTTCGCTCAAGTGATATAGTTTATTAACTTCCACAGCAATACACTTTCGCTCAAGTGATATAGTTTATTAACTTGCACAGCAATACACTTTCGCTCAAGTGATATAGTTTATTAACTTCCACAGCAATACACTCTCGCTCTAGTGATATAGCTTGTTATCTTCTACAGTCACTCTGGTCACACAGTCTCTCCTAAGTGATAACGTTTATTATCTTCTGCAGTCACTCGCAGTCACACACTCCTTCTTAACTGATATAGTTTATTATCTTCTCTCAAGTGATATAGTTTATTATCTTCTCTCAAGTGATATAGTTTATTATCTTCTCTCAAGTGATATAGTTTATTATCTTCTCTCAAGTGATATAGTTTATTATCTTCTCTCAAGTGATATAGTTTATTATCTTTTCTCAAGTGATATAGTTTATTATCTTCTCTCAAGTGATATAGTTTATTATCTTCTCTCAAGTGATATAGTTTATTATTCTACACAGTTACACACACACACACTAGTTTATTATCTTCTACAGTCTCTCTCTCTCTCTCTCTCGTGATATATTTTGATTGTTTGATATATTCCACTTTCATTCCCCAGAGCTTTTCTCTCTATAATAATTGTTAACTAGTACAACTCTGTGTTGGTGTGTTAGACTCGGCAGTGTATAACTCTGTGTTGGTGTGTGAGACTCGGCAGTGTATAACTCTGTGTTGGTGTGTGAGACTCGGCAGTGTACAACTCTGTGTTGGTGTGCTAGACTCGGCAGTGTACAACTCTGTGTTGGTGTGTGAGACTCGGCAGTGTACAACTCTGTGTTGGTGTGCTAGACTCGGCAGTGTACAACTCTGTGTTGGTGTGCTAGACTCGGCAGTGTACAACTCTGTGTTGGTGTGTGAGACTCGGCAGTGAACAACTCTGTGTTGGTGTGTGAGTCTCGGCGGTTAGCAATACCTCCAGAAAAACTTTTCTACATGCAGAGAGTCTAGAGACTGGTGTGTGTTTTACATTTTCAAAGTTTATTATGTATTCGTATCTAAAAGATGAAAGCATATTTTACGTTTTCAGAATACATTGATGTACTAACTGTGAACAGTGTTATGTGTTTTATGTCTCAATAATTCTAGTCGAGTCTATTATATCCTTCATTTATGTTTGTTACTGAACATATTCTGCATGTGCTCTGTTTCTTATAGTAGGTCTAGTGCATTTGGCACCTTGCTATAATTATTCTGATTGATGTGATCTACATTACATGAATACTGTTCTGATTTATTTGGTTGTAAGCATGTTTCACATGATCTACTAGTCGAATTCAGAGATTTTGTTCTCACATGATCTACTAGTCAACTTCAGAAATTTTGTCGTCACATGATCTACTAGTCAACTTCAGAGATTGTGTCGTCACATGATCTACTAGTCAACTTCAGAGATTGTGTCGTCACATGATCTACTAGTCAACTTCAGAGATTGTGTCGTCACATGATATACTAGTCAACCTCATAGATTGTGTCGTCACATGATCTACTAGTAAACTTCAGAGATTGTGTCGTCACATGATCTACTAGTCAACCTCATAGATTGTGTCGTCACATGATCTACTAGTCAACCTCATAGATTGTGTCGTCAGATGATCTACTAGTGAACTTCATAGATTATGTTCTCATATGATCTAGTAGTCAATATTGACGTAACCACGTAGAATTTGACCTACTGTATGAAATAATTGACATCACACGAAATAGAAGGCCGTGGAAAGACATGGTAACCTACGACACACGACTTGAACCATACGAAGAAAGAATATGAGATAACATTTTTCCGCCCCATGGTTTGTGTTTGTCTGTGTGTATGTGCTCCCAGTGATGAAAATTTAATACGTGTAAGATATTATAATGACTATATCTATTCTCTGATTAGAAATTGTGCGCAATGAATTTTAGAATTGTGTACATGTATGATTTCAGCAACCATATCAAATTAAACCATTCTAGTTTTATCATTCATATGTTTCATTGATGTTTCGTGTTTAATACAGCGTATAATGTGTCATTGTTTACGTACGTCCAACAACAAAATAGTACTGAGCTATGATTATCTTGGCTGCTACCGCGCATCATTGGTCACTTTGCGTATAGATTATGCCAACAGCCAATGTTCTTCTTCTTCAGCGTTCATTCTCAAACTCCTGCTGAATTCTCTTTAGCAGGACATGTCCTCTAAATTTCCAGTAGGATGTAGTCCAGAGAATGGAAATGCGTTGTGTCGCCATTTAATTTGCGCCAATGGCCCGACACATCCGTCTTCGGCAGGAACAGCCAATGTAAAGCACGGGGAAGTTGTATGAGCCACAAAAAGTGATGCCGTGAGCGGCACTCATGAGTATTCTGGAAAAAGCTGTGTTTTCAATATTGTAAATGTGAGTGTTCTAAATGTGTACATTGTAAATGTGAGTGTTGTAAATGTGAGTGTTGTAAATGTGTACGTTCTAAATGTGAGTGTTGTAAATGTGTACGTTGTAAATGTGAGTGTTGTAAATGTGTACCTTGTAAATGTGAGTGTTGTAAATGTGTACGTTGTAAATGTGAGTGTTGTAAATGTGTACGTTGTAAATGTGAGTGTTGTAAATGTGAGTGTTGTAAATGTGTACGTTGTAAATGTGAGTGTTGTAAATGTGAGTGTTGTAAATGTGAGTATTGTAAATGTGAGTGTTGAAAATGTGAGTGTTGTAAATGTGTATATTGTAAATGTGAGTGTATAAAATGTGTGTGTTGTAAATGTGTGTGTTGTAAATGTGTGTGTTGTAAATGTGTGTGTTGTAAATGTGTGTGTTGTAAATGTGTGTGTTGTAAATGTGTGTGTTGTAAATGTGTATGTTGTAAATGTGTGTGTTGTAAATGTGTGTGTTGTAAATGTGTGTATTGTAAATGTGAGTGTATAAAATGTGTGTATTGTAAATGTGAGTGTTGTAAATCTAAGTTTTGTAAATGTGAATGATGAAAATGTACAGTTTTTACAATTGCTGTAGTTTCTGAACTTGTAAAATGATTAGTAATTTGTTGTGTCAACATCGCTTCATAATTACTGACACGGTTGTATTCTGAAATCCTCTGATGTTTCAAGTATTTCATTACGTGTAATGTGGAATTATTTCAGTTTTTTAGTAAGATAGTGCTTTTTCTATATGCTTCTTGGCAGTATTTTCAATATATCAGACATTATTTTTATTATATATAGTGTCACTGTATATTCACGTCACGTGGAGTAACAGTATTTTATGTAATATGGTGTAACTGTGTATTTAAGACACGTGGAGTAACAGTATTTTATGTTATATGGTGTAACTGTATGTTGCAGTCACGTGGAGTAACAGTATTTTATGATATGGTGTAACTGTATATTCACGCCACGTGGCGTGACAGTATTTCTGCTTATCAGGAGTACCTGTATGTTCATGGTAAGTGACGTAACACGTAACAATATTTTTACGAGATATGGTATGACTATGTTTATTGACAAGTAACGGGACAACATCTCTTGTTTCACAAACATGACATTATATTCACGACGTATGTCTTGATTATGTTTTCATGTCAGGTGACACGGTATTATTTTTGGTACAAATACAAGACAAAAGTATTTCCAGACGCATATGGTAGTTTTTTCATATGTTACGTGATTGTTTTGTCATAACATTTTGTGTGACCATATTTTCGTTACATGAAGTGAGAGGATACTCATTTCATGAGATGTGACCATATTTTCACAACTGAAAGTATTACAATATTTTGGCTCTAATTTTCCTCTCTAGTTGGCTGAGTAGCCAGCGAACAGTTCTAATCAGGGATTTTAACGGATTATTTTGTACCTGTATGTTTCTATCATTATACATTGTCACCAATATTTGATTCTGCCCAATTGTGTGTCCCCTTTGAAGTGTGAAAATAACAATAAAAACAACAAATATATTCTGTCTTCTTGTGTTATATTTGCGTTATAATACCACCATTACAACACGGCATAACAAAACAGATATCCAGTATAGATTTATGCTCTTATGACATGTAAAATGGTAGCCTAGTTACACCAGAAGAAGATTTGGTGGTAGAAACCAGCGCGTCATTGTACGCAATTGAGCCGGCGTGCTAGAATATAAATACATTGATGTATAATTGCAGTAACTGGTGTGTTATCTTTGCAACGGGGAGACACGCACAACAACGCTGTAACCTGCCATGCATGTTGTGAGAAACGACTAAGAAGTATTGGGATGAACTTAATCGTTGATCCTTTAGAGTATGATAGAGATCCAAACGTCATATTGAAAGTGAAGGTCAGACCAAAATGCACAGCATCCAACATGTAAACGTGAAACCATGTCCCCAGTATAGATAATATATATATATATATATATATATATATATATATATATATATATATATATATATATATATATATATATATATATATATACACATATGTATCTATACTGGGGGTATGTATCTGTAAGCTTTATTTCTTACACACATATATATATATATATATATACAGAACCACAGTATAGACATACGTAACGACGGCAGTATGCGAATGAAGATCGTGGCTAGTACTAAAATATGTAATCACATTAACGGAAAATATAATTATATTAAATATCATTATCTGAAACAAAATGTTACAGAGACGTTCTCAGAATCCCATAGACCAAACGGTTCACAGTTAGGACATCATGAGAAAAATAATGAATGTAAAAGAAAACAGGAAAACTGATTGAACAACTATGTTACCTCTACAAAACTACACAATTTTTGCCATACCAAACACGTGAAAGTCTAGAAAATAACAAAATTTAGGATTGTCAGGAGACGAAAAGATGTAGAGTTCGAAGAAGATGGTGGAAAGTTATCAAAAACTCTACCTGAACATGAGACTCACTGAAGCGAGGAGATTATCTCAAGATCATCAGAAGTTTTCCAAGGTTTTGATGACTACTATATCTTGTCCATGATTTGCTACATGATGAAATAATGGTATTATTCTCTGGAATATGCAAGCTCTTAGATACCAGCCACCTCTCTCTCTCTCTTTCTTTCTCTCTCTCTCTCTCTCTCTCTCTCTCCTCCCTTAAAAACATAATACTAAAAAATACGTGCCAATTAAAAAAAAGATGGTTCGCCTACTCTTCTCCATGTCACAAAGACTAAATATTGTGTTTGTACTCTTCAAAAAGGTCCTCCAGAGCTGAACAAAATGTTACTTTTATTATTTTCTGTAGAACCCCCCCCCCCCCCCCCTGCCATCTATTGTGTTTACTATTAAGAAAGTTTACTATTTATGAAATTAAATGTCTATGAAAAACAAAAACACAACAGTAACATACCATTTGCGAAATGAAGAAATTACAAGAACTGTCGAAAAAACGTATACGATCAAGTATATTAGAAAACATCGACTGAAATGATTCGGCGACATAATGAAAATAAACCCACATTTGCCAGCAGCAAGAGCAAACAACAAGATATTGAAATCGCTAAGAGACAGAGGGGTACCAAGAAAGAGGTAAATGTAAAGGATCTACTAAGTTCCTAAGACGTGACAATACAACTGCATATCGCGATCGGATGTAGTATAGCCCGAAAACCCATGTCATTCAATTCTACACACCTTACCTCAGGAGCAGAGAAAAACAGCAGAGATGGATACATGTTTTATTTTAGCAGGGAATCGGAATTTTGAGGAAATAAACATTATGGAATATGTGATTCTATTTTTAAATATTGATAATTCGTGGTAAAGAATGGTCGTGGTACACACTTCTCGGATGATGAAAGATAATCCTGATCGTAAAGAATGGTCGTGGTACACACTTCTCGGATGATAAAAGATAATCTTGTTCGTAAAGAATGGTCGTGGTACACACTTCTCGGATGCTGAATACATAATTAAGCTACGAAATCATCAAGCATTGAATGTTATGTCATGTAACCAGATCACTTGGTTTTCAGAGGGTGATTCTTGTAACAGTTTATCTGAATAGCACGGTGGATGGGCAAAAATGATACCAGTAGATCAGATCCGACCCTAAAAACAATTTGTGATGTTCCTCAATAAGGTTGATTTAATAATCAATAGGTACCAACGGTCACTATTTCTGGAAATTTCTTTTTATTCTAACAAAGGTTTCTGAAAATGTTCCACTTAGACACGACGGACTATCACAAGCACTAGGGGGTTATAATGATCAAACAAGAAAACATACAAATTACAATGTACAAAACATGTTCAACGTTTCAACCAAAAGGTCTTTATCAAGATACGCACAAAATATCAAAATGCGACGAATGAACATTATCACAACACACAAACACTTGTGCAACCGAAATATGGAAGTGAGATGCCGGAAGGACAGGAAGTACATAAAAACGTAAATATAGGTGAAGCAAACAAAAAGATGACGTAAATAACGGAACAAAATGTATAAAGACAAAGGCCACACCAAACCAGTGCTAGAAAAAAGAGTGGTCGGGATTGAGTCCACTTTTTTTATTTGAGTCCAGATTTTTAAAATCCAAAAGAATTGAGGGTACCCAATTCAAAAATAAGACGATGTTCTAAAGCGTACCTAGATCTATCATCGGTGGTGCAGGATCTGATAGTGACCTGAATATCACGAGCACCATGATGGCCATCGCAGTTGAAGTGTGTGGCAAATGGAGTAGGTGTTCTGTGTTTGATGGCATGAAAATGGTTACAGAAGCGGTCGCTCAATCGTAAGCCGATTTCCCCGATGTACTGTTTGCCACAGCGTTTACATATGATCACGTAAATAACATTACGGGATTTACATGTAAAGGCCTCATGATGGAGAAAGTGACCTTAGGAAATTAAATGGAGTACATCTGAACCACATAAAGACATGTATAGCAATAGCTTCGTGAGCAACGAACAGTACCAAAATAGTCAGGAACAGAAGAGTTAAGGTGGCTATGGAACAAGATGTCCTTCAGTGTTTTGTCGCGCCTATAGGCCACCAGAGGTAAGTCGTGGAAAGCGGCACGGGTGTCAGGATTAGACTGGAGAAGAGAATAATGTTTAAGCATGATGCGTCGAACAGAAGAGTTATGGGGATGAAAGGTAAGAACAAGTTTAACCCTATCAGAGGAGGACTAAGAACCCTGAGAGTTAGTCAAATTATCAACGCGAGACAACTGGCGCACACGGAGCCAAGAGGATGAAAGAATGTTGTCATGGAATGAGCGTGTACGGAAAAACTCAATCATCTCAGAGGGCGTATCGAGAAAATCGTTGTAATCGCTACATAAGCGACGCAGGCGAAGAAGCTGGGAGTACGGCAGAGAGTTGCTACAGGTGGGAGGATGAGAAGTGTAGAGCAGAAAGCCATGTGCATCAGTAGGTTTATAGTAAACAGATGTGCTGAGTTAAGGGGGATGAATGGTGACAATGATGTCAAGGAAGTTGACAGAAGTAGTGGAGATATTAGATGTAAATTGAATAGCAGGGTTGAAACTGCCGATGAAGTTGATGAAACGAGACAATTCCACTTAGGACATGTCGGTGATACCTATCACATTGTCAATGTATCTGTGAAAAAGAGATAGGAACATCATAGGTCGAAAAAACTAGATGTTCAAGATGTCCCATGAAAAGACAAACAAAGCTAGGTCCCATTTTGGTGCCCATGGCAACGCCATTGATCTGTTAAAAAAAGTGCCCATCGAATTCAAAAGAGTTGAGTGTAAGCACCAGTTCAACAAGACGGATAAGAGTAGAAGTAGATACAGAAGGATGGAGACTCTAGTCCAGAAAGAACTGCAGAGCCCTGATACCATCTGTATGGGGTATAGAAGAGTACAAAGAACAGACATCATGCAAGAACAGACGATAGGTACTGTCAGAAGACAACTTGACGGAAGAAAAATGGTCAAGGCATGCTTAGTGTCTTTCAAGAAAGAAGGCGTTTGTTCGACTAAGGGCTGGAAAACGCTGCTAAGGAATTCGGAGATACGCTAAGTGGGATAAAAGCAAGCAGAGACAATAGGTCTACACGGATTCGATCTCTTATGGATTTTAGCCAGCATATAGAAAACAGGTCTGCCTAAACAGCTTTTATTGATGCAAAGAGTCTTGGCGGTGGTAGGAAGGTCGTTAAGGATAAGGATTTTCACAGTGCTGTTAACAACCTTCTGGTTAGGTACAGTCGAGTCAGATGTGCGTGTAGTATAGAAAGAGGAGCTGGAGAGTTTTTGGTGGCGCTCCTGAAACTAAAGGTTCTTATGCCACACCACAACGGCCAACCAGTTGATATTATACGTTTCAAGCAGTTACCTTATATTGATTGTCGTATTTTTATTCTGAGCAAGTTTTAAACTCTAAACTTCAAAGATTGGACCAAATAATTTCTTCTTCATTCATTTTCAACGTTATGTATTACAGTCTGGGTGATATAGATTGTAATAAGTTGTGTATTACCGTCTGGGTGATATAGATTGTAATAAGTTGTGTATTGCAGTCTGGGTGATATAGATTGTAATACGTTGCGTATTACAGTCTGGGTGATATAGATTGTAATAAGTTGTGTATTGCAGTCTGGGTGATATAGATTGTAATAAGTTGTGTATTACAGTCTGGGTGATATAGATTGTAATAAGTTGCGTATTACAGTCTGGGTGATATAGATTGTAATAAGTTGTGTATTACAGTCTGGGTGATATAGATTGTAATAAGTTGCGTATTACAGTCTGGGTGATATAGATTGTAATAAGTTGTGTATTACAGTCTGGGTGATATAGATTGTAATAAGTTGTGTATTACAGACTGGATGATATAGATTGTAATAAGTTGCGTATTACAGTCTGGGTGATATAGATTGTAATAAGTTGTTGTGTTATCTCAGGGGTAAACACACGCATTCATGTTAACATGGGAGACGACAAAACTATTGACTAGTCGGACCACAGCTTTGACCACTGTACACAGGGAAAGGTTGTTTTCGGGAGCGACGACGAGGTTTTCTCGTACTTGGAAACTTCAAGAAGCCTCTGTTTTCAACCATTCAGAGAAGTGTAGAAAAATCATCTGCTTTCTCGTTACCAGAAATGCAACAGTGCGCTGGTAACCAATGCATTACTAATTTATTTTCCCTGGATCATTCATAGATGTTTTGTTTGATCTCATGAACGAGCCTGTCTTGTTTAGTACGTTGAATGGCTGTTTAATTAATTTTGTTGCTTCAACTTTCGTAGAGCTTCTCAGAACTATTATGCTTTTTATTCACAAGACGTATTCGGTAAAATGTTAAGATTTGTATATCTTCTTCTTCTTCTTCTTCTTCTCGTTCGCAGTTTTACATGTCTACACAGCAACTCCTGTTTTCTTAATAAATGCTGCTGTATTTGAAAGCTCCTCAGTGCTCCCATACATCTTTCTGTGGATATCCATCTCTGTGGGCCAGTGTTATTCCCTTAACTGGTTCAATGTATTGCAGTCTTGCAGGATATGTTAAGCGGTCTGTGCTGCCTGTCCACAAAGGCACAGTGGTGATGGGACTAATCTTAGTCTATTTAAGTGGCTGTTTAATCTGTTGTGTCCTGTTCTGAGGCGGAAGATAATAACCTGCTCTGCTCTATTGAGATAATGGTAATTGTCTTTTGGGTGGTCGACTTTCCAGATGGCTTTGATGAGGTTATTCTTTTCTTGGTAGGTGATTTCTTGGTATTTTTGTTCCTGTGTTGCTCCATCCTTTGCCAGTGTGTCTGCCTCTTCATTTCCTGGTATACCACAGTGGGATGGTATAGTATCCAGTAGTCTGCATTTGATTAATTGCAGTTGCTATTAATCATCGTAGTCTAAATGAACAGGCAAGAAGCAACAAAATAATAACTCTTCAGTCAAAGACAAATTTATTACTTGGAATGTATATACCAAGTAAAATATATGAAAAAAATGTAACGATAATTTGAATGTTAAACGTTAAACCAAATATACAAATTTGTAGCAGCTTGACTTGAGTCATACATCATGACAAACCCTGCGTCATATCACGTATATAATTATTAGAGTCATTGCGGTCATTTCCGACATTTAATAGATGGGCGGAGTTTTACAAACAAAACGACGGTGTGTTTATTTTTGACATATTGTAATATTAACGTGTAATGTACCATAAGCCCAATTAGTTATGTTATTTCTGTCTGCCATAAGAATCCGTAGAAATGTAGTTTTTTACTGTGTAAGATTTAAAGGACTATCATTTAATGATTTTAAATCACGATATAATGGTTTGTTATTTTTATTTTTATTGAAGAGAGAAGTGTATTAATTTTTATTTTTATTGAAGAGAGAAGTGTATTAATTATTATTTTTATTGAAGAGAGAAGTGTATTAAGGAAGAAAGTAATGCTTTCTATACAGCGACTAGTAGTATGATGATGATGGAGGGGGTGACAGTGACAAGGGCAATGATCTGTCTCAGATTGCTACATGTGTCTGGTTTCCGACTGATACTATAAATGTGCTTCGAAAGATTCAGTGGGACTATCAACACTGGCAGTGGCTCGAGTCGATAACAAAATATGTGCCGAAGAGAGTTACCTGAATTATTGTACTGGGGCAAGTGGATGTTGGGGAAAATAATAGAGCAGACAGACTTGCCAGTATAGCCAGGGTCTGGTTGTGACATTTTGATGGTCTTGTTGATATTTTTAATGCAATCAATAAGTTGAACCAGAGGAATATTCCCAAGACATCTGATTCATCTAATAGAGGAACTTTACCAAGATCAAAAGGCTGCAGTGAAGTTAGAGGACGATTTCTCAGAGTGGTTTGAGGTACAGTGTGGAGTAAGGCAGGGATGCACACTCTCCCCATACCTGTTCAACATCTACGCAGAAAGTATAATGAGGATGTTCAACATCTACGCAGAAAGTATAATGAGGAATGCGAGAGAAGACATACACAACGCTGACTACCACGCTTTAAACATCGGTGGATTACTAATCCCGGAACTTCGCTACGCAGACGACACAGTGCTTCTTTCAAATGATATAAAGAGATTCGAACATCTAATCAAGAACACAAAGAATTATAGCGAAGCACAAAACTTGTATTTAAACACAAAAAAACAAAAATTATGTCAACAGATATAACACCACAACAACCAAAAATCAGAATAGACAATACCGAGATAGAATGTGTGGACAAATTTGAATACTTAGGAGCAAACATCAACGGTGCAGGAGACTGCATGGAAGAAATAAGGAAGAGATTGGCAATAGCATATTGCAAAATAACACGACTGAAAACATATGGAAAACAACAAAATAGAAACAAAAGTGCTTATGTTACGAACTTTTATTGTTCCGATTGTAACATTCGGCTGTGAAACATGGATCTTAAGTAAAACAGCGACAAAGAAGATCAACGCCTTTGAGCTGAAATGCTACAGAAAGATAATTAGAATATCATGGAAGGATAAAATCAGAAACTCAGATATTATAAACACATTGACGATTCCAGAGTGTTAGTTACAACACAATAACAAAAAGAAAACTACGCCTGTTTGGTCATATAAAGAGACACAACTGATTAGAAAGACAAATAATGGAGGGAAAATAACCTGGATGGAGGAGAAAGGGCAGACCAAGAAGACGATGGACTGACGACATTAAAGATAACATGAATACATCATTGGAAAATGCAAGCCACATTGCACAAGACAGAGAGAGATCCAGAGAGTTCATTTGGAAGACAACGTTCTGGAAGGAATACGTCACATGACACATGACACATGACACATGACAAATGACACATGACACTTCTTCTTACTTGTCTATGACTAGAATGTAGGACCTGTGAGTGTGTGGGTGTGTGAATGTGTGAGTGTGTGGATGTGTGAGTGTGTGAGTGTGTGAGTGTGTGAGTGTGTGTGTGAGTGTGTGAGTGTGTGAGTGTGCGGTTGAAACGTGATGTTTCGTGAAATGAGCAGCACATATGAATCAAAAGAACAGTTATGAATCAATATAGAACTGGAAGATTGATGACACATGTCGAAGAAAATACTAAATTTGAAATTGGAGTACATATGAACATTGCTGGAGTGATATCTAACGCCGAACTAATATACACACTAGATAACTGGAGTATTGTTTGTAGTGAAAGATTAAAACAAAACAGATTGCAATGGTATGAACAACTTATCAATTAAATGTATGTTTATGGACACGCCACCAAGAGGTGAAGTCTTTGGTCAGTGTGAATGCCAAAGAGGGGGACGTGATTATATATACTGATGGATCTGTGATCAGACATAACCGCCGTGCTTGGGCCATCACAGCTGAGAGCACAGGTAAGACGATCAGGGAGGAGAGTGGGGCTTTTAAAGTGACTAGTAATAGCATGACCATGGAGATTATGACGGTGACCAGGCCATTTGAGTGGATAGGCACACAGAAGGCAATACATGTATGAATCTCGAATGATTCTATGAGTATGATTAGGAAGTTAAAAGTGGGTTTCATTTGCGAACAGTCGATTGAGTAGCCTTGAGAAAGGCGAGGGTGAAAGTAGTTACATTTATTTTCGTGCCGGAACATGTGGGTGTTAGAGGTAATAAAAGAGCAGATCAATTGGCGTCATGCGCGACTGTGGGAAAGGACGATGGGGCAATGGATAGAGCTCACGTTTTAAACTCCATAAGAGATAGCACTCGAGAGTGAGACCAGTGTAGATGAGGATTCCTATTCGATGTCCAGGATTACAGATCAGGGTTTGAAAATGCGGTGCTGCTAGAAGTGAAGTTTTTGGAAGGCGCAGAAGAATGATGGTCAACCAGCAGAGTACAGGTACTGTGAGCAGAGGTGTAATGGCGGATAAACTCAGGGAGAGATCGGAGCAACTATGAACGTGTCCAATTTGCAGTGATGATGATCCGACGACTAACTAATATTCTGACCATCTTCTTACTGACATGTGTAGTTCTACCGTGTGTTCTTCAACCATTGATATCCGATGTCAAATTTTGTTTTACTTGTTTATAATAGCTCGATTATGAGATGATGAGATTGTACACAGAGAAGTTTACGCGTTTTACTAAATGAGAAATCGACGTTTCTATATGACACAGGGACCATCTTAACCAAGATATTTCATTTCTGTTAAATTAATTATGTTTCCAGGCATAAAATCGAATCTGGTAAATGCGACTCTCAGTGCAAACTCCCATTTTGAAATTGTTACCTTATAAACGCTCAACTTAAACATATCACTTTATAAACACTCAACTTAAACATCCCACCTTACAAACACTCAACTTAAACATATCACCTTACAAACACTCAACTTAAACATATCACCTTACAAACACTCAACTTAAACATCTCACCTTACAAACACTCAACTTAACCATCTCACCTTACAAACACTCAACTGAAACATCTCACCTTACAAACACTCAACTGAAACATCTCACCTTACAAACACTCAACTGAAACATCTCACCTTACAAACACTCAACTTAACCATCTCACCTTACAAACACTCAACTTAAACATCTCACCTTACAAACACTCAACTTAACCATCTCACCTTACAAACACTCAACTGAAACATCTCACTTAATAAATACTAATCTTGAACATCACACATGTCCAACTAATAAATAAAAAATCTGATCTTACAGACACTCATCGTGAACATCTCAATTTACAAATACTCATCCTTATACCTCTTACCTTCACACCCTAATCTATAGAAGGCCCTCATCCTTTGAACTCTTACCTTCACACACTAATCTATAGAAAGCCCTCATCCTTATACCTCTTACCTTCACACTCTAATCTATAGAAATCCCTCATCCTTATACCTCTTACCTTCACACCCTAATCTATAGAAGGCCCTCATCCTTATACCTCTTACCTTCACACCCTAATCTATAGAAAGCCCTCATCCTTTGAACTCTTACCTTCACACCCTAATCTATAGAAAGCCCTCATCCTTATACCTCTTACCTTCACACCCTAATCTATAGCAGACCCTCATCTTTTGAACTCTTACCTTCACACCCTAATCTATAGAAGGCCCTCATCCTTATACCTCTTACCTTCACACCCTAATCCATAGAAGGCCCTCATGCTTAGAACTCTTACCTTCACACCCTAATCTATAGAAGGCCCTCATCCTTATACCTCTTACCTTCACACCCTAATCTATAGAAAGCCCTCATCCTTTGAACTCTTACCTTCACACCCTAATCTATAGAAAGCCCTCATCCTTATACCTCTTACCTTCACACCCTAATCTATAGCAGACCCTCATCTTTTGAACTCTTACCTTCACACCCTAATCTATAGAAGGCCCTCATCCTTATACCTCTTACCTTCACACCCTAATCCATAGAAGGCCCTCATGCTTAGAACTCTTACCTTCACACTCTAATCTATAGAAGGCCCTCTTATTTAGAACTAAAACCTTCATATCATAACCTATAGAAGGTCCTCATCTTGTAAACTTTAATCTTTCATCCTTTACTGGTATTAACACCATTTTACAAACTGGATGTTAAAAAGGCGTATTCGATCTACAAAAGTATGCGCTAACTGAACTTTTCACACATTGTACGGTCTTCCTGTTGGTACAACCGACACAGTCGAATTCCCATAGGTGTTAAACAATCGCACACATACCTCCGGCACGTGTATCAATGTGAATGAAATCCATACCGTCATTCTTCTTTGTCATTTTCATCACTTCTTCGACATTTCCTTGCATCAAAATTATATTTAACACGTTGACCTTTACCTTCCAGCGAAGTTGCACATTTGAGTAAATGTCATTTTTTTAAAAGGCCATTAACGTTAAGAAATTATCTATTTAAAATACAGCACGTGCAGTTTTATCAAATTAATCCGCACGTGAGTTATAATAAGTGTTACAGGTAAAATAATTACAGGAGTGTGTCTGATATAACTACATGAGTGTGTCTGATATAACTACAGGAGTTTGTCTGATATAACTACATGAGTGTGTCTGATATAACTACAGGAGTGTGTCTGATATAACTACAGGAGTTTGTCTGATATAACTACATGAGTGTGTCTGATATAACTACATGAGTGTGTCTGATATAACTACAGGAGTGTGTCTGATATAACTACATGAGTGTGTCTGATATAACTACATGAGTGTGTCTGATATAACTACATGAGTGTGTCTGATATAACTACATGAGTGTGTCTGATATAACTACATGAGTGTGTCTGATATAACTACAGGAGTGTGTCTGATATAACTACAGGAGTGTGTCTGATATAACTACATGAGTGTGTCTGATATAACTACATGAGTGTGTCTGATATAACTACATGAGTGTGTCTGATATAACTACATGAGTGTGTCTGATATAACTACATGAGTGTGTCTGATATAACTACAGGAGTGTGTCTGATATAACTACATGAGTGTGTCTGATATAACTACAGGAGTGTGTCTGATATAACTACATGAGTGTGTCTGATATAACTACATGAGTGTGTCTGATATAACTACATGAGTGTGTCTGATATAACTACAGGAGTGTTTCTGATATAACTACAGGAGTGTGTCTGATATAACTACAGGAGTGTGTCTGATATAACTACAGCAGTGTGTCTGATATAACTACAGGAGTGTTTCTGATATAACTAAAGGTGTTTGTCTGATATAACTACAGGAGTGTGTCTGATATAACTACAGGAGTGTGTCTGATATAACTACAGGAGTGTTTCTGATATAACTACAGGAGTTTGTCTGATATAACTACAGGAGTTTGTCTGATATAACTACAGGAGTGTGTCTGATATAACTACATGAGTGTGTCTGATATAACTACATGAGTGTGTCTGATATAACTACATGAGTGTGTCTGATATAACTACAGGAGTGTTTCTGATATAACTACAGGAGTGTCTGATATAACTACATGAGTGTGTCTGATATAACTACAGGAGTGTGTCTGATATAACTACAGGAGTGCGTCTGATATAACTACAGGAGTGCGTCTGATATAACTACAGCAGTGTGTCTGATATAACTACAGGAGTGTGTCTGATATAACTACAGGAGTGTTTCTGATATAACTACATGAGTGTGTCTGATATAACTACATGAGTGTGTCTGATATAACTACAGGAGTTTGTCTGATATACCTACATGAGTGTGTCTGATATAACTACAGGAGTGTGTCTGATATAACTACATGAGTGTGTCTGATATAACTACAGGAGTGTGTCTGATATAACTACAGGAGTGTGTCTGATATAACTACATGAGTGTGTCTGATATAACAACATGAGTGTGTCTGATATAACTACAGGAGTGTGTCTGATATAACTACAGGAGTGTGTCTGATATAACTACAGGAGTGTGTCTGATATAACTACATGAGTGTGTCTGATATAACTACAGGGGTGTGTCTGATATAACTACAGGAGTGTGTCTGATATAACTACAGGAGTGTGTCTGATATAACTACAGGAGTTTGTCTGATATAACTACATGAGTGTGTCTGATATAACTACATGAGTGTGTCTGATATTACTACATGAGTGTGTCTGATATAACTACAGGAGTGTGTCTGATATAACTACATGAGTGTGTCTGATATAACTACAGGAGTGTGTATGATATAACTACATGAGTGTTTCTGATATAACTACATGAGTGTGTCTGATATAACTACAGGAGTTTGTCTGATATAACTACAGGGGTGTTTCTGATATAACTACATGAGTGTGTCTGATATAACTACAGGAGTTTGTATGATATAACTACGGGGGTGTTTCTGATATAACTACATGCGTGTGTCTGATATAACTACAGGAGTCTGTCTGATATAACTACAGCAGTGTGTCTGATATAACTACAGGTGTGTTTCTGATATAACTACAGGAGTTTGTCTGATATAACTACATGAGTGTGTCTGATATAACTACATGAGTTTGTCTGATATAACTACATGGGTGTTTCTGATATAACTACATGAGTGTGTCTGATATAACTACAGGAGTTTGTCTGATATAACTACAGGGGTGTTTCTGATATAACTACATGAGTGTGTCTGATATAACTACAGGAGTCTGTCTGATATAACTACATGAGTGTGTCTGATATAACTACAGGAGTTTGTCTGATATAAATACAGGAGTTTGTTTGTTATAACTACAGGGGTGTTTCTGATATAACTACATGAGTGTGTCTGATATAACTACAGGAGTCTGTCTGATATAACTACAGGAGTTTGTCTGATATAACTACATGAGTGTGTCTGATATAACTACAGGAGTCTGTCTGATATAACTACAGGAGTTTGTCTGATATAACTACATGAGTGTGTCTGATATAACTACATGAGTGTGTCTGATATAACTACAGGAGTTTGTCTGATATAACTACAGGAGTTTGTCTGATATAACTACATGAGTTTGTCTGATATAACTACATGAGTGTGTCTGATATAACTACATGAGTGTGTCTGATATAACTACAGGAGTTTGTCTGATATAACTACATGAGTGTGTCTGATATAACTACAGGAGTTTGTCTGATATAACTACAGGGGTGTTTCTGATATAACTACATGAGTGTGTCTGATATAACTACATGAGTGTGTCTGATATAACTACATGAGTGTGTCTGATATAACTACATGAGTGTGTCTGATATAACTACAGGAGTGTTTCTGATATAACTACAGGAGTGTGTCTGATATAACTACAGGAGTGTGTCTGATATAACTACAGCAGTGTGTCTGATATAACTACAGGAGTGTTTCTGATATAACTAAAGGTGTTTGTCTGATATAACTACAGGAGTGTGTCTGATATAACTACAGGAGTGTGTCTGATATAACTACATGAGTGTTTCTGATATAACTACAGGAGTTTGTCTGATATAACTACAGGAGTTTGTCTGATATAACTACAGGAGTGTGTCTGATATAACTACATGAGTGTGTCTGATATAACTACATGAGTGTGTCTGATATAACTACATGAGTGTGTCTGATATAACTACAGGAGTGTTTCTGATATAACTACAGGAGTGTCTGATATAACTACATGAGTGTGTCTGATATAACTACAGGAGTGTGTCTGATATAACTACAGGAGTGCGTCTGATATAACTACAGGAGTGCGTCTGATATAACTACAGCAGTGTGTCTGATATAACTACAGGAGTGTGTCTGATATAACTACAGGAGTGTTTCTGATATAACTACATGAGTGTGTCTGATATAACTACATGAGTGTGTCTGATATAACTACAGGAGTTTGTCTGATATACCTACATGAGTGTGTCTGATATAACTACAGGAGTGTGTCTGATATAACTACATGAGTGTGTCTGATATAACTACAGGAGTGTGTCTGATATAACTACAGGAGTGTGTCTGATATAACTACATGAGTGTGTCTGATATAACAACATGAGTGTGTCTGATATAACTACAGGAGTGTGTCTGATATAACTACAGGAGTGTGTCTGATATAACTACAGGAGTGTGTCTGATATAACTACATGAGTGTGTCTGATATAACTACAGGGGTGTGTCTGATATAACTACAGGAGTGTGTCTGATATAACTACAGGAGTGTGTCTGATATAACTACAGGAGTTTGTCTGATATAACTACATGAGTGTGTCTGATATAACTACATGAGTGTGTCTGATATTACTACATGAGTGTGTCTGATATAACTACAGGAGTGTGTCTGATATAACTACATGAGTGTGTCTGATATAACTACAGGAGTGTGTATGATATAACTACATGAGTGTTTCTGATATAACTACATGAGTGTGTCTGATATAACTACAGGAGTTTGTCTGATATAACTACAGGGGTGTTTCTGATATAACTACATGAGTGTGTCTGATATAACTACAGGAGTTTGTATGATATAACTACGGGGGTGTTTCTGATATAACTACATGCGTGTGTCTGATATAACTACAGGAGTCTGTCTGATATAACTACAGCAGTGTGTCTGATATAACTACAGGTGTGTTTCTGATATAACTACAGGAGTTTGTCTGATATAACTACATGAGTGTGTCTGATATAACTACAGGAGTTTGTCTGATATAACTACAGGGGTGTTTCTGATATAACTACATGAGTGTGTCTGATATAACTACAGGAGTTTGTCTGATATAACTACATGAGTGTGTCTGATATAACTACAGGAGTCTGTCTGATATAACTACAGGAGTTTGTCTGATATAACTACATGAGTGTGTCTGATATAACTACATGAGTGTGTCTGATATAACTACAGGAGTTTGTCTGATATAACTACAGGAGTTTGTCTGATATAACTACATGAGTTTGTCTGATATAACTACATGAGTGTGTCTGATATAACTACATGAGTGTGTCTGATATAACTACAGGAGTTTGTCTGATATAACTACATGAGTGTGTCTGATATAACTACAGGAGTTTGTCTGATATAACTACAGGGGTGTTTCTGATATAACTACATGAGTGTGTCTGATATAACTACAGTAGTTTGTCTGATATAACTACAGGGGTGTTTCTGATATAACAACATGAGTGTGTCTGATATAACTACAGGAGTCTGTCTGATATAACTACAGCAGTGAGTCTGATATAACTACAGGAGTTTGTCTGATATAACTACAGGTGTGTTTCTGATATAACTACAGGAGTCTGTCTGATATAACTACAGGTGTGTTTCTGATATAACTACAGGAGTTTGTCTGATATAACTACAGGTGTGTTTCTGATATAACTACAGGAATTTGTCTGATATAACTACAGGAGTGTGTCTGATATAACTACAGGAGTCTGTCTGATATAACTACAGGTGTGTTTCTGATATAACTACAGGAGTTTGTCTGATATAACTACAGGTGTGTTTCTGATATAACTACAGGAGTCTGTCTGATATAACTACAGGTGTGTTTCTGATATAACTACAGGAGTTTGTCTGATATAACTACAGGTGTGTATCTGATATAACTACAGGAATTTGTCTGATATAACTACAGGAGTGTGTCTGATATAACTACAGGAGTCTGTCTGATATAACTACAGGTGTGTTTCTGATATAACTACAGGAGTTTGTCTGACATAACTACAGGTGTGTTTCTTATATAACTACAGGAGTCTGTCTGATATAACTACAGTTGTGTTTCTGATATAACTACAGGAGTTTGTCTGATATAACTACAGATGTGAGTCTGATATAACTACAGGAGTGGTGTCTGATATAACTACAGCAGTGTGTCTGATATAACTACAGGAGTCTGTCTGATATAACTACAGGTGTGTTTCTGATATAACTACAGAAGTTTGTCTGATATAACTACAGATGTGAGTCTGATATAACTACAGCAGTGTGTCTGATATAACTACAGATGTGAGTCTGATATAACTACAGGAGTGTGTCTGATATAACTACAGGAGTGTCTGATATAACTACAGGGGTGTTTCTGATATAACTACAGGAGTCTGTCTGATATAACTACAGCAGTGTGTCTGATATAACTACAGGTGTGTTTCTGATATAACTACATGAGTGTGTCTGATATAACTACATGAGTGTGTCTGATATAACTACAGGAGTTTGTCTGATATAACTACAGGGGTGTTTCTGATATAACTACATGAGTGTGTCTGATATAACTACAGGAGTCTGTCTGATATAACTACATGAGTGTGTCTGATATAACTACAGGAGTGTGTCTGATATAACTACAGGAGTGTGTCTGATATAACTACAGGAGTGTGTCTGATATAACTACAGGAGTGTCTGATATAACTACAGGGGTGTTTCTGATATAACTACAGATGTGAGTCTGATATAACTACATGAGTGTGTCTGATATAACTACATGAGTGTGTCTGATATAACTACAGCAGTGTGTCTGATATAACTACAGGTGTGTTTGTGATATAACTACATGAGTGTGTCTGATATAACTACATGAGTGTGTCTGATATAACTACAGGAGTTTGTATGATATAACTACAGGGGTGTTTCTGATATAACTATATGAGTGTGTCTGATATAACTACAGGAGTCTGTCTGATATAACTACATGAGTGTGTCTGATACAACTACAGGAGTTTGTCTGATATAACTACAGGAGTTTGTCTGATATAACTACAGGGGTGTTTCTGATATAACTACATGAGTGTGTCTGATATAACTACAGGAGTTTGTCTGATATAACTACAGGGGTGTTTCTGATATAACTACATGATTGTGTCTGATATAACTACAGGAGTCTGTCTGATATAACTACAGGAGTTTGTCTGATATAACTACATGAGTGTGTCTGATATAACTACATGAGTGTGTCTGATATAACTACAGGAGTTTGTCTGATATAACTACAGGAGTTTGTCTGATATAACTACATGAGTTTGTCTGATATAACTACATGAGTGTGTCTGATATAACTACATGAGTGTGTCTGATATAACTACAGGAGTTTGTCTGATATAACTACATGAGTGTGTCTGATATAACTACAGGAGTTTGTCTGATATAACTACAGGGGTGTTTCTGATATAACTACATGAGTGTGTCTGATATAACTACAGGAGTTTGTCTGATATAACTACAGGGGTGTTTCTGATATAACAACATGAGTGTGTCTGATATAACTACAGGAGTTTGTCTGATATAACTACAGGGGTGTTTCTGATATAACTACATGAGTGTGTCTGATATAACTACAGGAGTTTGTCTGATATAACTACATGAGTGTGTCTGATATAACTACAGGAGTCTGTCTGATATAACTACAGGAGTTTGTCTGATATAACTACATGAGTGTGTCTGATATAACTACATGAGTGTGTCTGATATAACTACAGGAGTTTGTCTGATATAACTACAGGAGTTTGTCTGATATAACTACATGAGTTTGTCTGATATAACTACATGAGTGTGTCTGATATAACTACATGAGTGTGTCTGATATAACTACAGGAGTTTGTCTGATATAACTACATGAGTGTGTCTGATATAACTACAGGAGTTTGTCTGATATAACTACAGGGGTGTTTCTGATATAACTACATGAGTGTGTCTGATATAACTACAGTAGTTTGTCTGATATAACTACAGGGGTGTTTCTGATATAACAACATGAGTGTGTCTGATATAACTACAGGAGTCTGTCTGATATATCTACAGCAGTGTGTCTGATATAACTACAGGTGTGTTTCTGATATAACTAAAGGAGTTTGTCTGATATAACTACAGATGTGAGTCTGATATAACTACAGGAGTGGTGTCTGATATAACTACAGCAGTGAGTCTGATATAACTACAGGAGTTTGTCTGATATAACTACAGGTGTGTTTCTGATATAACTACAGGAGTCTGTCTGATATAACTACAGGTGTGTTTCTGATATAACTACAGGAGTTTGTCTGATATAACTACAGGTGTGTTTCTGATATAACTACAGGAATTTGTCTGATATAACTACAGGAGTGTGTCTGATATAACTACAGGAGTCTGTCTGATATAACTACAGGTGTGTTTCTGATATAACTACAGGAGTTTGTCTGATATAACTACAGGTGTGTTTCTGATATAACTACAGGAGTCTGTCTGATATAACTACAGGTGTGTTTCTGATATAACTACAGGAGTTTGTCTGATATAACTACAGGTGTGTATCTGATATAACTACAGGAATTTGTCTGATATAACTACAGGAGTGTGTCTGATATAACTACAGGAGTCTGTCTGATATAACTACAGGTGTGTTTCTGATATAACTACAGGAGTTTGTCTGACATAACTACAGGTGTGTTTCTGATATAACTACAGGAGTCTGTCTGATATAACTACAGTTGTGTTTCTGATATAACTACAGGAGTTTGTCTGATATAACTACAGATGTGAGTCTGATATAACTACAGGAGTGGTGTCTGATATAACTACAGCAGTGTGTCTGATATAACTACAGGAGTCTGTCTGATATAACTACAGGTGTGTTTCTGATATAACTACAGAAGTTTGTCTGATATAACTACAGATGTGAGTCTGATATAACTACAGCAGTGTGTCTGATATAACTACAGATGTGAGTCTGATATAACTACAGGAGTGTGTCTGATATAACTACAGGAGTGTCTGATATAACTACAGGGGTGTTTCTGATATAACTACAGGAGTCTGTCTGATATAACTACAGCAGTGTGTCTGATATAACTACAGGTGTGTTTCTGATATAACTACATGAGTGTGTCTGATATAACTACATGAGTGTGTCTGATATAACTACAGGAGTTTGTCTGATATAACTACAGGGGTGTTTCTGATATAACTACATGAGTGTGTCTGATATAACTACAGGAGTCTGTCTGATATAACTACATGAGTGTGTCTGATATAACTACAGGAGTGTGTCTGATATAACTACAGGAGTGTGTCTGATATAACTACAGGAGTGTGTCTGATATAACTGCAGGAGTGTCTGATATAACTACAGGGGTGTTTCTGATATAACTACAGATGTGAGTCTGATATAACTACATGAGTGTGTCTGATATAACTACATGAGTGTGTCTGATATAACTACAGCAGTGTGTCTGATATAACTACAGGTGTGTTTGTGATATAACTACATGAGTGTGTCTGATATAACTACATGAGTGTGTCTGATATAACTACAGGAGTTTGTATGATATAACTACAGGGGTGTTTCTGATATAACTATATGAGTGTGTCTGATATAACTACAGGAGTCTGTCTGATATAACTACATGAGTGTGTCTGATATAACTACAGGAGTTTGTCTGATATAACTACAGGAGTTTGTCTGATATAACTACAGGGGTGTTTCTGATATAACTACATGAGTGTGTCTGATATAACTACAGGAGTTTGTCTGATATAACTACAGGGGTGTTTCTGATATAACTACATGATTGTGTCTGATATAACTACAGGAGTCTGTCTGATATAACTACAGGAGTTTGTCTGATATAACTACATGAGTGTGTCTGATATAACTACATGAGTGTGTCTGATATAACTACAGGAGTTTGTCTGATATAACTACAGGAGTTTGTCTGATATAACTACATGAGTTTGTCTGATATAACTACATGAGTGTGTCTGATATAACTACATGAGTGTGTCTGATATAACTACAGGAGTTTGTCTGATATAACTACATGAGTGTGTCTGATATAACTACAGGAGTTTGTCTGATATAACTACAGGGGTGTTTCTGATATAACTACATGAGTGTGTCTGATATAACTACAGGAGTTTGTCTGATATAACTACAGGGGTGTTTCTGATATAACAACATGAGTGTGTCTGATATAACTACAGGAGTTTGTCTGATATAACTACAGGGGTGTTTCTGATATAACTACATGAGTGTGTCTGATATAACTACAGGAGTTTGTCTGATATAACTACATGAGTGTGTCTGATATAACTACAGGAGTCTGTCTGATATAACTACAGGAGTTTGTCTGATATAACTACATGAGTGTGTCTGATATAACTACATGAGTGTGTCTGATATAACTACAGGAGTTTGTCTGATATAACTACAGGAGTTTGTCTGATATAACTACATGAGTTTGTCTGATATAACTACATGAGTGTGTCTGATATAACTACATGAGTGTGTCTGATATAACTACAGGAGTTTGTCTGATATAACTACATGAGTGTGTCTGATATAACTACAGGAGTTTGTCTGATATAACTACAGGGGTGTTTCTGATATAACTACATGAGTGTGTCTGATATAACTACAGTAGTTTGTCTGATATAACTACAGGGGTGTTTCTGATATAACAACATGAGTGTGTCTGATATAACTACAGGAGTCTGTCTGATATATCTACAGCAGTGTGTCTGATATAACTACAGGTGTGTTTCTGATATAACTAAAGGAGTTTGTCTGATATAACTACAGATGTGAGTCTGATATAACTACAGGAGTGGTGTCTGATATAACTACAGCAGTGAGTCTGATATAACTACAGGAGTTTGTCTGATATAACTACAGGTGTGTTTCTGATATAACTACAGGAGTCTGTCTGATATAACTACAGGTGTGTTTCTGATATAACTACAGGAGTTTGTCTGATATAACTACAGGTGTGTTTCTGATATAACTACAGGAATTTGTCTGATATAACTACAGGAGTGTGTCTGATATAACTACAGGAGTCTGTCTGATATAACTACAGGTGTGTTTCTGATATAACTACAGGAGTTTGTCTGATATAACTACAGGTGTGTTTCTGATATAACTACAGGAGTCTGTCTGATATAACTACAGGTGTGTTTCTGATATAACTACAGGAGTTTGTCTGATATAACTACAGGTGTGTATCTGATATAACTACAGGAATTTGTCTGATATAACTACAGGAGTGTGTCTGATATAACTACAGGAGTCTGTCTGATATAACTACAGGTGTGTTTCTGATATAACTACAGGAGTTTGTCTGACATAACTACAGGTGTGTTTCTGATATAACTACAGGAGTCTGTCTGATATAACTACAGTTGTGTTTCTGATATAACTACAGGAGTTTGTCTGATATAACTACAGATGTGAGTCTGATATAACTACAGGAGTGGTGTCTGATATAACTACAGCAGTGTGTCTGATATAACTACAGGAGTCTGTCTGATATAACTACAGGTGTGTTTCTGATATAACTACAGAAGTTTGTCTGATATAACTACAGATGTGAGTCTGATATAACTACAGCAGTGTGTCTGATATAACTACAGATGTGAGTCTGATATAACTACAGGAGTGTGTCTGATATAACTACAGGAGTGTCTGATATAACTACAGGGGTGTTTCTGATATAACTACAGGAGTCTGTCTGATATAACTACAGCAGTGTGTCTGATATAACTACAGGTGTGTTTCTGATATAACTACATGAGTGTGTCTGATATAACTACATGAGTGTGTCTGATATAACTACAGGAGTTTGTCTGATATAACTACAGGGGTGTTTCTGATATAACTACATGAGTGTGTCTGATATAACTACAGGAGTCTGTCTGATATAACTACATGAGTGTGTCTGATATAACTACAGGAGTGTGTCTGATATAACTACAGGAGTGTGTCTGATATAACTACAGGAGTGTGTCTGATATAACTACAGGAGTGTCTGATATAACTACAGGGGTGTTTCTGATATAACTACAGATGTGAGTCTGATATAACTACATGAGTGTGTCTGATATAACTACATGAGTGTGTCTGATATAACTACAGCAGTGTGTCTGATATAACTACAGGTGTGTTTGTGATATAACTACATGAGTGTGTCTGATATAACTACATGAGTGTGTCTGATATAACTACAGGAGTTTGTATGATATAACTACAGGGGTGTTTCTGATATAACTACATGAGTGTGTCTGATATAACTACAGGAGTCTGTCTGATATAACTACATGAGTGTGTCTGATATAACTACAGGAGTTTGTCTGATATAACTACAGGAGTTTGTCTGATATAACTACAGGGGTGTTTCTGATATAACTACATGAGTGTGTCTGATATAACTACAGGAGTTTGTCTGATATAACTACAGGGGTGTTTCTGATATAACTACATGATTGTGTCTGATATAACTACAGGAGTCTGTCTGATATAACTACAGGAGTTTGTCTGATATAACTACATGAGTGTGTCTGATATAACTACATGAGTGTGTCTGATATAACTACAGGAGTTTGTCTGATATAACTACAGGAGTTTGTCTGATATAACTACATGAGTTTGTCTGATATAACTACATGAGTGTGTCTGATATAACTACATGAGTGTGTCTGATATAACTACAGGAGTTTGTCTGATATAACTACATGAGTGTGTCTGATATAACTACAGGAGTTTGTCTGATATAACTACAGGGGTGTTTCTGATATAACTACATGAGTGTGTCTGATATAACTACAGGAGTTTGTCTGATATAACTACAGGGGTGTTTCTGATATAACAACATGAGTGTGTCTGATATAACTACAGGAGTTTGTCTGATATAACTACAGGGGTGTTTCTGATATAACTACATGAGTGTGTCTGATATAACTACAGGAGTTTGTCTGATATAACTACATGAGTGTGTCTGATATAACTACAGGAGTCTGTCTGATATAACTACAGGAGTTTGTCTGATATAACTACATGAGTGTGTCTGATATAACTACATGAGTGTGTCTGATATAACTACAGGAGTTTGTCTGATATAACTACAGGAGTTTGTCTGATATAACTACATGAGTTTGTCTGATATAACTACATGAGTGTGTCTGATATAACTACATGAGTGTGTCTGATATAACTACAGGAGTTTGTCTGATATAACTACATGAGTGTGTCTGATATAACTACAGGAGTTTGTCTGATATAACTACAGGGGTGTTTCTGATATAACTACATGAGTGTGTCTGATATAACTACAGTAGTTTGTCTGATATAACTACAGGGGTGTTTCTGATATAACAACATGAGTGTGTCTGATATAACTACAGGAGTCTGTCTGATATATCTACAGCAGTGTGTCTGATATAACTACAGGTGTGTTTCTGATATAACTAAAGGAGTTTGTCTGATATAACTACAGATGTGAGTCTGATATAACTACAGGAGTGGTGTCTGATATAACTACAGCAGTGAGTCTGATATAACTACAGGAGTTTGTCTGATATAACTACAGGTGTGTTTCTGATATAACTACAGGAGTCTGTCTGATATAACTACAGGTGTGTTTCTGATATAACTACAGGAGTTTGTCTGATATAACTACAGGTGTGTTTCTGATATAACTACAGGAATTTGTCTGATATAACTACAGGAGTGTGTCTGATATAACTACAGGAGTCTGTCTGATATAACTACAGGTGTGTTTCTGATATAACTACAGGAGTTTGTCTGATATAACTACAGGTGTGTTTCTGATATAACTACAGGAGTCTGTCTGATATAACTACAGGTGTGTTTCTGATATAACTACAGGAGTTTGTCTGATATAACTACAGGTGTGTATCTGATATAACTACAGGAATTTGTCTGATATAACTACAGGAGTGTGTCTGATATAACTACAGGAGTCTGTCTGATATAACTACAGGTGTGTTTCTGATATAACTACAGGAGTTTGTCTGACATAACTACAGGTGTGTTTCTGATATAACTACAGGAGTCTGTCTGATATAACTACAGTTGTGTTTCTGATATAACTACAGGAGTTTGTCTGATATAACTACAGATGTGAGTCTGATATAACTACAGGAGTGGTGTCTGATATAACTACAGCAGTGTGTCTGATATAACTACAGGAGTCTGTCTGATATAACTACAGGTGTGTTTCTGATATAACTACAGAAGTTTGTCTGATATAACTACAGATGTGAGTCTGATATAACTACAGCAGTGTGTCTGATATAACTACAGATGTGAGTCTGATATAACTACAGGAGTGTGTCTGATATAACTACAGGAGTGTCTGATATAACTACAGGGGTGTTTCTGATATAACTACAGGAGTCTGTCTGATATAACTACAGCAGTGTGTCTGATATAACTACAGGTGTGTTTCTGATATAACTACATGAGTGTGTCTGATATAACTACATGAGTGTGTCTGATATAACTACAGGAGTTTGTCTGATATAACTACAGGGGTGTTTCTGATATAACTACATGAGTGTGTCTGATATAACTACAGGAGTCTGTCTGATATAACTACATGAGTGTGTCTGATATAACTACAGGAGTGTGTCTGATATAACTACAGGAGTGTGTCTGATATAACTACAGGAGTGTGTCTGATATAACTACAGGAGTGTCTGATATAACTACAGGGGTGTTTCTGATATAACTACAGATGTGAGTCTGATATAACTACATGAGTGTGTCTGATATAACTACATGAGTGTGTCTGATATAACTACAGCAGTGTGTCTGATATAACTACAGGTGTGTTTGTGATATAACTACATGAGTGTGTCTGATATAACTACATGAGTGTGTCTGATATAACTACAGGAGTTTGTATGATATAACTACAGGGGTGTTTCTGATATAACTACATGAGTGTGTCTGATATAACTACAGGAGTCTGTCTGATATAACTACATGAGTGTGTCTGATATAACTACAGGAGTTTGTCTGATATAACTACAGGAGTTTGTCTGATATAACTACAGGGGTGTTTCTGATATAACTACATGAGTGTGTCTGATATAACTACAGGAGTTTGTCTGATATAACTACAGGGGTGTTTCTGATATAACTACATGATTGTGTCTGATATAACTACAGGAGTCTGTCTGATATAACTACAGGAGTTTGTCTGATATAACTACATGAGTGTGTCTGATATAACTACATGAGTGTGTCTGATATAACTACAGGAGTTTGTCTGATATAACTACAGGAGTTTGTCTGATATAACTAAATGAGTTTGTCTGATATAACTACATGAGTGTGTCTGATATAACTACATGAGTGTGTCTGATATAACTACAGGAGTTTGTCTGATATAACTACATGAGTGTGTCTGATATAACTACAGGAGTTTGTCTGATATAACTACAGGGGTGTTTCTGATATAACTACATGAGTGTGTCTGATATAACTACAGGAGTTTGTCTGATATAACTACAGGGGTGTTTCTGATATAACAACATGAGTGTGTCTGATATAACTACAGGAGTCTGTCTGATATATCTACAGCAGTGTGTCTGATATAACTACATGTGTGTTTCTGATATAACTAAAGGAGTTTGTCTGATATAACTACAGATTTGAGTCTGATATAACTACAGGAGTGGTGTCTGATATAACTACAGCAGTGAGTCTGATATAACTACAGGAGTGTGTCTGATATAACTACAGGAGTCTGTCTGATATAACTACAGGTGTGTTTCTGATATAACTACAGGAGTTTGTCTGATATAACTACAGGTGTGTTTCTGATATAACTACAGGAGTCTGTCTGATATAACTACAGGTGTGTTTCTGATATAACTACAGGAGTTTGTCTGATATAACTACAGGTGTGTTTCTGATATAACTACAGGAATTTGTCTGATATAACTACAGGAGTGTGTCTGATATAACTACAGGAGTCTGTCTGATATAACTACAGGTGTGTTTCTGATATAACTATAGGAGTTTGTCTGATATAACTACAGGTGTGTTTCTGATATAACTACAGGAGTTTGTCTGACATAACTACAGGTGTGTTTCTGATATAACTACAGGAGTCTGTCTGATATAACTACAGGTGTGTTTCTGATATAACTACAGGAGTGTTTCTGATATAACTACAGGAGTTTGTCTGATATAACTACAGATGTGAGTCTGATATAACTACAGGAGTGGTGTCTGATATAACTACAGCAGTGTGTCTGATATAACTACAGGAGTCTGTCTGATATAACTACAGGTGTGTTTCTGATATAACTACAGGAGTTTGTATGATATAACTACAGAAGTTTGTATGATATAACTACAGGTGTGTTTCTGATATAACTACAGGTGTGTTTCTGATATAACTACAGGTGTGTTTCTGATATAACTACAGGTGTGTTTCTGATATAACTACAGGAGTTTGTCTGATATAACTACAGGTGTGTTTCTGATATAACTACAGGTGTGTTTCTGATATAACTACAGGAGTTTGTCTGATATAACTACAGATGTGAGTCTGATATAACTACAGGAGTGGTGTCTGATATAACTACAGCAGTGTGTCTGATATAACTACAGGAGTCTGTCTGATATAACTACAGGTGTGTTTCTGATATAACTACAGGAGTTTGTATGATATAACTACAGAAGTTTGTATGATATAACTACAGGTGTGTTTCTGATATAACTACAGGAGTTTTTGTGATATAACTACATGAGTGTGTCTGATATAACTAAAGGTGTTTGTCTGATATAACTACAGGAGTGTGTCTGATATAACTACAGGAATGTGTCTGATATAACTACATGAGTTTGTCTGATATAACTACAAGAGTGTGTCTGATATAACTACAGGAGTTTGTCTGATATAACTACATGAGTGTGTCTGATATAACTACAGGAGTGTGTCTGATATAACTACATGAGTGTGTCTGGTATAACTACATGAGTGTGTCTGATATAACTACATGAGTGTGTCTGATATAACTACAGGAGTTTGTATGATATAACTACAGGAATGTGTATTATATAACTACATGAGTTTGTCTGATATAACTACAGGAGTGTGTCTGATATAACTACAGGAGTTTGTCTGATATAACTACATGAGTGTGTCTGATATAACTACATGAGTGTGCCTGATATAACTACAGGAGTTTGTATGATATAACTAAAGGAATGTGTCTGATATAACTACATGAGTGTGTCTGATATAACTACATGAGTGTGTCTGATATAACTACAGGAGTTTGTCTGATATAACTACAGGAGTGTGTCTGATATAACTACAGGAGTGTGTCTGATATAACTACATGAGTGTGACTGATATAACTACAGGAGTTTGTATGATATAACTACATGAGTGTGTCTGATATAACTACAGGTGTGTTTCTGATATAACTACAGCAGTGTGTCTGATATAACTACAGGAGTCTGTCTGATATAACTACAGCAGTGTGTCTGATATAACTACAGGTGTGTTTCTGATATAACTACATGAGTGTGTCTGATATAACTACATGAGTGTGTCTGATATAACTACATGAGTGTGTCTGATATAACTACAGGAGTTTGTCTGATATAACTACAGGAGTGTTTCTGATATAACTACAGGGGTGTTTCTGATATAACTACATGAGTGTGTCTGATATAACTACAGGAGTTTGTCTGATATAACTACAGGGGTGTTTCTGATATAACTACATGAGTGTGTCTGATATAACTACAGGAGTTTGTCTGATATAACTACAGGGGTGTTTCTGATATAACAACATGAGTGTGTCTGATATAACTACAGGAGTCTGTCTGATATATCTACAGCAGTGTGTCTGATATAACTACAGGTGTGTTTCTGATATAACTAAAGGAGTTTGTCTGATATAACTACAGATGTGAGTCTGATATAACTACAGGAGTGGTGTCTGATATAACTACAGGAGTCTGTCTGATATAACTACAGGTGTGTTTCTGATATAATTACAGGAGTTTGTCTGATATAACTACAGGTGTGTTTCTGATATAACTACAGGAGTCTGTCTGATATAACTACAGGTGTGTTTCTGATATAACTACACGAGTTTGTCTGATATAACTACAGGTGTGTTTCTGATATAACTACAGGAATTTGTCTGATATAACTACAGGAGTGTGTCTGATATAACTACAGGAGTCTGTCTGATATAACTACAGGTGTGTTTCTGATATAACTATAGGAGTTTGTCTGATATAACTACAGGTGTGTTTCTGATATAACTACAGGAGTTTGTCTGACATAACTACAGGTGTGTTTCTGATATAACTACAGGAGTCTGTCTGATATAACTACAGTTGTGTTTCTGATATAACTACAGGAGTTTGTCTGATATAACTACAGATGTGAGTCTGATATAACTACAGGAGTGGTGTCTGATATAACTACAGCAGTGTGTCTGATATAACTACAGGAGTCTGTCTGATATAACTACAGGTGTGTTTCTGATATAACTACAGGAGTTTGTATGATATAACTACAGGAGTTTGTATGATATAACTACAGGTGTGTTTCTGATATAACTACAGGAGTTTTTATGATATAACTACATGAGTGTGTCTGATATAACTAAAGGTGTTTGTCTGATATAACTACAGGAGTGTGTCTGATATAACTACAGGAATGTGTCTGATATAACTACATGAGTTTGTCTGATATAACTACAAGAGTGTGTCTGATATAACTACAGGAGTTTGTCTGATATAACTACATGAGTGTGTCTGATATAACTACAGGAGTGTGTCTGATATAACTACATGAGTGTGTCTGGTATAACTACATGAGTGTGTCTGATATAACTACATGAGTGTGTCTGATATAACTACAGGAGTTTGTATGATATAACTACAGGAATGTGTATTATATAACTACATGAGTTTGTCTGATATAACTACAGGAGTGTGTCTGATATAACTACAGGAGTTTGTCTGATATAACTACATGAGTGTGTCTGATATAACTACATGAGTGTGTCTGATATAACTACAGGAGTTTGTATGATATAACTAAAGGAATGTGTCTGATATAACTACATGAGTGTGTCTGATATAACTACATGAGTGTGTCTGATATAACTACAGGAGTTTGTCTGATATAACTACAGGAGTGTGTCTGATATAACTACAGGAGTGTGTCTGATATAACTACATGAGTGTGACTGATATAACTACAGGAGTTTGTATGATATAACTACATGAGTGTGTCTGATATAACTACAGGTGTGTTTCTGATATAACTACAGCAGTGTGTCTGATATAACTACAGGAGTCTGTCCGATATAACTACAGGTGTGTTTCTGATATAACTACAGGAGTTTGTCTGATATAACTACAGATGTGAGTCTGATATAACTACAGGAGTGGTGTCTGATATAACTACAGCAGTGTGTCTGATATAACTACAGGAGTCTGTCTGATATAACTACAGAAGTTTGCCTGATATAACTACAGCAGTGTTTCTGATATAACTACAGGAGTTTGTATGATATAACTACAGGAGTTTGTATGATATAACTACAGGTGTGTTTCTGATATAACTACAGGAGTTTTTATGATATAACTACATGAGTGTGTCTGATATAACTACATGAGTGTGTCTGATATAACTACATGAGTGTGTCTGATATAACTACAGGAGTGTGTCTGATATAACTACAGGAGTTTGTCTGATATAACTACATGAGTTTGTCTGATATAACTACATGAGTGTGTCTGATATAACTACAGGAGTGTTTCTGATATAACTAAAGAAGTTTGCCTGATATAACTACAGATGTGAGTCTGATATAACTACAGATGTGAGTCTGATATAACTACAGGAGTGTGTCTGATATAACTACAGGAGTGTTTCTGATATAACTACAGGAGTTTGTCTGATATAACTACAGGGGTGTTTCTGATATAACTACAGGAGTCTGTATGATATAACTACAGGGGTGTTTCTGATATAACTACATGAGTGTGTCTGATATAACTACAGGAGAGTGTCTGATATAACTACAGGAGTTTGTCTGATATAACTACAGGGGTGTTTCTGATATAACTACAGCAGTGTGTCTGATATAACTACAGGAGTTTGTATGATATAACTACAGGGGTGTTTCTGATATAACTACATGAGTGTGTCTGATATAACTACATGAGTCTGTCTGATATAACTACAGCAGTGTGTCTGATATAACTACAGGTGTGTTTCTGATATAACTACAGGAGTTTGTCTGATATAACTACATGAGTGTGTCTGATATAACTACAGGAGTTTGTCTGATATAACTACAGGGGTGTTTCTGATATAACTACATGAGTGTGTCTGATATAACTACAGGAGTTTGTCTGATATAACTACAGGGGTGTTTCTGATATAACTACATGAGTGTGTCTGATATAACTACAGGAGTCTGTCTGATATAACTACATGAGTGTGTCTGATATAACTACAGGAGTTTGTCTGATATAACTACAGGAGTTTGTCTGATATAACTACATGAGTTTGTCTGATATAACTACATGAGTGTGTCTGATATAACTACATGAGTGTGTCTGATATAACTACATGAGTGTGTCTGATATAACTACAGGAGTGTGTCTGATATAACTACATGAGTGTGTCTGATATAACTACAGGAGTTTGTCTGATATAACTACATGAGTCTGTCTGATATAACTACAGGTGTGTTTCTGATATAACTATAGGAGTTTGTCTGATATAACTACAGGTGTGTTTCTGATATAACTACAGGAGTTTGTCTGATATAACTACAGGTGTGTTTCTGATATAACTACAGGAGTCTGTCTGATATAACTACAGGTGTGTTTCTGATATAACTACAGGAGTTTGTCTGATATAACTACAGATGTGAGTCTGATATAACTACAGGAGTGTGTCTGATATAACTAAATGAGTGTGTCTGATATAACTACAGCAGTGTGTCTGATATAACTACATGAGTGTGTCTGATATAACTACATGAGTGTGTCTGATATAACTACAGGAGTCTGTCTGATATAACTACATGAGTGTGTCTGATATAACTACAGGAGTTTGTCTGATATAACTACAGGAGTTTGTCTGATATAACTACATGAGTTTGTCTGATATAACTACATGAGTGTATCTGATATAACTACATGAGTGTGTCTGATATAACTACATGAGTGTGTCTGATATAACTACAGGAGTTTGTCTGATATAACTACATGAGTGTGTCTGATATAACTACATGAGTGTGTCTGATATAACTACAGGAGTTTGTCTGATATAACTACAGGAGTCTGTCTGATATAACTACAGGTGTGTTTCTGATATAACTATAGGAGTTTGTCTGATATAACTACAGGTGTGTTTCTGATATAACTACAGGAGTTTGTCTGATATAACTACAGGTGTGTTTCTGATATAACTACAGGAGTCTGTCTGATATAACTACAGGTGTGTTTCTGATATAACTACAGGAGTTTGTCTGATATAACTACAGATGTGAGTCTGATATAACTACAGGAGTGTGTCTGATATAACTACAGGAGTGGTGTCTGATATAACTACAGCAGTGTGTCTGATATAACTACAGGAGTCTGTCTGATATAACTACATGTGTGTTTCTGATATAACTACAGGAGTTTGTATGATATAACTACAGGAGTTTGTATGATATAACTACAGGTGTGTT
Organism: Meghimatium bilineatum; assembly: GCA_034231615.1. Classification (NCBI taxonomy): domain Eukaryota; kingdom Metazoa; phylum Mollusca; class Gastropoda; order Stylommatophora; family Philomycidae; genus Meghimatium; species Meghimatium bilineatum. Next base: position 21,841,891 of record CM067315.1, read on the forward strand.
TCTGATATAACTACAGGAGTTTTTATGATATAACTACAGGAGTTTGTCTGATATAACTACAGGAGTGTGTCTGATATAACTACATGAGTGTGTCTGATATAACTACAGGAGTTTGTCTGATATAACTACAGGAGTCTGTCTGATATAACTACAGGTGTGTTTCTGATATAACTATAGGAGTTTGTCTGATATAACTACAGGTGTGTTTCTGATATAACTACAGGAGTTTGTCTGATATAACTACAGGTGTGTTTCTGATATAACTACAGGAGTCTGTCTGATATAACTACAGGTGTGTTTCTGATATAACTACAGGAGTTTGTCTGATATAACTACAGATGTGAGTCTGATATAACTACAGGAGTGTGTCTGATATAACTACAGGAGTGGTGTCTGATATAACTACAGCAGTGTGTCTGATATAACTACAGGAGTCTGTCTGATATAACTACATGTGTGTTTCTGATATAACTACAGGAGTTTGTATGATATAACTACAGGAGTTTGTATGATATAACTACAGGTGTGTTTCTGATATAACTACAGGAGTTTTTATGATATAACTACAGGAGTTTGTCTGATATAACTACAGGAGTGTGTCTGATATAACTACAGGAGTTTGTCTGATATAACTACAGGAGTTTGTCTGATATAACTACATGAGTGTGTCTGATATAACTACAGGAGTTTATCTGATATAACTACTGGCGTGAATTTGATATTCTTTCAAGAGTGTGCCTGATATAACTACAATCGTGAATTTTATATTATATCAAGAGTGTGTTTGATATAATTACAGGAGTTTGATATAACTACTGGCGTGAATTTGATATTATATCAAGAGTGTAACTATGGGAATAGATCTAGTATAACTACATGATTCGAGCATGATACGACACCATCAGTACGTCGTCAAAAGCTGTTACGTTTGTTTAACCGTTTGCGTTTTCTTTGTCTTCTTTAGACTCTAGAAACTACGGTCCATTAGCTATTACTTCCTACTAACAGTGTGGTGGTTTATCTAGAACTTTCTTTCATACCCAGTACACGTCTGCTTTCATACCCAGTACACTTCAGCATTCATACCCAGTACACTTCAGCTTTCATTCCCAGTACACTTCAGCTTTCATACTCAGTACACTTCAGCTTTAATACCCAGTACACTTCAGCTTTCATACCAAGTACACTTCAGCTTTCATATCAGTACACTTCAGCGTTCATACTCAGTACACTTCAGCTTTCATATCAAGTACACTTCAGCTTTCATAATAGTACACTTCAGCTTTCATACTCAGTACACTTCAGCTTTCATATCAAGTACACTTCAGCTTTCATATCAAGTACACTTCAGCTTTCATATCAGTACACTTCAGCTTTCATACTCAGTACACTTCAGCTTTCATATCAAGTACACTTCTGCTTTCATATCAAGTACACTTCAGCTTTCATACTCAGTACACTTCAGCTTTCATACCCAGTACACTTCAGCGTTCATACCCAGTACACTTCAGCTTTTCTACCCAGTACACTTCAGCTTTTATACTCAGTACACTTCAGCTCTCACACTCAGTACACTTCAGCGTTCAAACCCAGTACACTTCAGCTTTAATACCAAGTACACTTCAGCTTTCATACCCAGTACACTTCAGCTTTCATACTCAGTACACTTCAGCTTTCGGCAGTATACAATGTCTTGAGAATAATTATTCTACATAGACGGGGAATATGTAATGAGACAAGCTGATATTTATCTTGGGTCACCCACTGTGCGTCTCCTTATTGATAACATTGTGCTGTGTATTTTTGTGTTCGGCAGCCACGACAATCGAATCAGACATGGGTTTCTTTTCCTCTATAGTTAAGATCCATTTCGTCTGTAGCGCCGCTAAGCATGTCCACAGAATGGGTTCGAATATGTGATTTTTTCTGCGCACTCGCTTCGTTTGTCTGTAATGGCCTTCCACTCTATCGATAAGCGAAAAACATAGTCTTTGTTAAGACTCTGCCATATAGATTTATCACACACTGTGCCATTGGACTTTAAAAGCCATGCTCCTGGATAACAGACTCCATTGTGGAATCGGTATTCGGGAATTTGGACCAAGTTTGATAACGACTATCTTGGAAGAGATGTTTCCCTGCCTGCAAACAAATCTCGTGTAAGAAGACAATTTCATTGCCAATTGTTTCCCTGGGATTCTACATTGTTGCCCTGGGATTCTACATTGTTGCCCTGGGATTCTACATTGTTGCCCTGGGATTCTACATTGTTGCCCTGGGATTCTACACCAAACGTAATTCTCGCTGTGCCCAGTGTTTGGCAACTTATATCAGTCGAATTGAACTTATTCGTCCTAGAAAACGAGGACTTGCTACCATGCAACTCTACCACTATGGAGATAGTCTGAGTCTTAACACCGTATCTGTCTGAGAGTTTCATAAAAATGTATTCCATGTAATTTCTTCAATGCATTTCCAAAGTATACGGAGAACATAAAAGTTGGCCCTGGGATTTCAAGAGAACAATGCGAAACTCTGCATCACAAACGGTTACTTATTATATTAAAATTTGCTACTATGTGCCCGTTGGATATTATGAGTTATTCCCAATTTTATAATATTTTAATATTAATATATTAATATTATACCAAATTTGTAGCTGGTTTAATTGTAACTATATCTGTGCTGACTGGTTTAATTGTAACTGTATCGTTGCTGACTGGTTTAATTGTAACTGTATCTGTGCTGGCTGGTTTAATTGTAACTGTATCGTTGCTGACTGGTCTAATTGTAACTGTATCTGTGCTGGCTGGTTTAATTTTAACTGTATCTTTGCTGACTGGTTTAATTGTAACTGTATCTTTGCTGACTGGTTTAATCATGCTCTCGCAGATCAGAAGAATGAGATCAGTCTCAAGGAGATCTCGATTTAATGTTGGTCTCTGAGGATTATCGTTTTGGTTTCCTCATGAGACAGTGCATTAAAATCCCTGCACATTAGTAGCATTTCTACATGGTGCATTTCTTCCTGTTCAGCAATGAACTCCCAGCCGACGGGCTTACTGTGAGAGCAATTTCTTCCCGTTCAGCAATGAACTCCCAGCCGATGGGCTTACTGTGAGAGCAAATTCTTCCTGTTCAGCAATGAACTCCCAGCCGACGGGCTTACTGTGAGAGCAATTTCTTCCTGTTCAGCAATGAACTCCCAGCCGACGGGCTTACTGTGAGAGCAATTTCTTCCTGTTCAGCAATGAACTCCCAGCCGACGGGCTTACTGTGAGAGCAATTTCTTCCTGTTCAGCAATGAACTCCCAGCCGACGGGCTTACTGTGAGAGCAATTTCTTCCTGTTCAGCAATGAACTCCCAGCCGATGGGCTTACTGTGAGAGCAATTTCTTCCTGTTCAGCAATGAACTCCCAGCCGACGGGCTTATTGTGAGAGCAATTTCTTCATGTTCAGTAATGAACTCCCAGCCGACGGACTTACTGTGAGAGCAATTTCTTCCTGTTCAGCAATGAACTCCCAGCCGACGGGCTTACTGTGAGAGCAATTTCTTCCTGTTCAGCAATGAACTCCCAGCCGATGGGCTTACTGTGAGAGCAATTTCTTCATGTTCAGTAATGAACTCCCAGCCGACGGGCTTACTGTGAGAGCAATTTCTTCCTGTTCAGCAATGAACTCCCAGCCGACGGGCTTACTGTGAGAGCAATTTCTTCCTGTTCAGCAATGAACTCCCAGCCGATGGGCTTACTGTGAGAGCAATTTCTTCATGTTCAGCAATGAACTCCCAGCCGACGGGCTTACTGTGAGAGCAATTTCTTCATGTTCAGTAATGAACTCCCAGCCGACGGGCTTACTGTGAGAGCAATTTCTTCCTGTTCAGCAATGAACTCCCAGCCGACGGGCTTACTGTGAGAGCAATTTCTTCCTGTTCAGCAATGAACTCCCAGCCGACGGGCTTACTGTGAGAGCAATTTCTTCCTGTTCAGCAATGAACTCCCAGCCGACGGGCTTACTGTGAGAGCAATTTCTTCCCGTTCAGCAATGAACTCCCAGCCGACGGGCTTACTGTGAGAGCAATTTCTTCCTGTTCAGTAATGAACTCCCAGCCGACGGGCTTACTGTGAGAGCAATTTCTTCCTGTTCAGCAATGAACTCCCAGCCGACGGGCTTACTGTGAGAGCAATTTCTTCCTGTTCAGTAATGAACTCCCAGCCGACGGGCTTACTGTGAGAGCAATTTCTTCCCGTTCAGCAATGAACTCCCAGCCGACGGGCTTACTGTGAGAGCAATTTCTTCCTGTTCAGTAATGAACTCCCAGCCGACGGGCTTACTGTGAGAGCAATTTCTTCCTGTTCAGCAATGAACTCCCAGCCGACGGGCTTACTGTGAGAGCAATTTCTTCCTGTTCAGCAATGAACTCCCAGCCGACGGGCTTACTGTGAGAGCAATTTCTTCCCATGTGAATATTAATGATATTCCCCCCTTCTGCCCTGATTGTTAACTGCACTATCTGCACCTCTCTATCCTTTCTAATCCTACATTGTACTTTTCAGTAGTGTGTGTGTGTGTGTGTGTGTGTGTGTGTGTGTGTGTGTGTGTGTGTGTGTGATAACCCTATCCTAACGAGAATAGCATCACAGTGGTTTATTGGACATGCAGGGTTGACATGGCATACAATATCCATGAATTTCAAATGTCCCAACTTGTGTCTCTTGTAGTGACATGATGTCAATGTCATACACGAGACGTTCCAGTACTGGACCGCGCTGCTTTGCGCTATTGCACGTCCACTATACAATGTTAATATTATTTCGTCGAATTCTATCTGTTTTCCTTATTAATTTTCTCTTTTCACTGCCATTTTTATTAATACCCCTATGACCGCGTTTTCTGACTTCATGGTGTTTCAAAAATGATGCTGAAATGACGTCGACATCAGGACACAATCCTGAACCTTACAACATGTTTCTTTGTTAATCCAACCACCTATGTTGAGGCGGTCAACAAACTGTGAGGCCTGTAGATCAAATGTAGTTTTTATGTCTGAGAGATTGCTTAATATATTGCACAGCAAGTTGGTTCCGAGTTCTTCGGGAATTTCCGCTCGACAGCGAATAGTTGTTCGTACGTGTACCGGGCGGAAACTTCTTGATAACCCTTGTAATATCTATAATATAATAGCCATGTTCTGTCGTCTCCGGAACGCAAAATAAATAGCGCATTTATGTCTCGAAATTCTGTACGAGATCCAATCAAAATGATTGGTGTCGTGACGTTACTCAAAGCAGACGACATTTTGTATACTCTTCTTCTTCAGCGTACATTCTCAAACTCCTGCTGGATCTCTCTTGTAGCAGGACCATGATCCTTTCTAGATTTTCAGCAGGATTTCATCTAGTGACGGGACTAAATTAAACATAAATTTCATTATATTTAAAATATACATATAAGTTGCTTTAAATGATGAATGAAGATATCCAATCGCAAGTAAGCGTAAAAAACACAAGAGCGGAAAGCTTGATGGTTGAGTCGTCAAAGTCAAGAGTCTCTCGCTCGCATTCGCGCCACAAATGCTGCGGAGCATAGAAATAGAATTGAAAGAGAGGTCGGACTCGATTTTGTTCCAATACAGTAAGACGGGTTGACAAGCACATTGGCAATGTGAGGCATACTAGGGTAAGCAACCCAATGAATTGCGTCCCGACGGGCTCCGAACGAATCTAGTATTTAATAAATCGTAGACTATACTGTTCCCCACTTGCAGGCTTTGTACACACACACATACACACAATTCACACAAAATATTCTCGAATCCCCCTGTTAAAGAAAAGCCTACACAGAACAACCGCGATTCTAATCCGAACAGCGCGCTTCTTACCGAAAAGGGTTACATTGTTAAAAACATGAACATGCGATGCGCTTCTTATCGACAAGTGTTATTGTTGACAACATGAATATGCGATGCGCTTCTTATCGACAAGTGTTACATTATTGACAACTGAAACATGCGATTCGCTATTTTGACTACATACGGACGATGTCATAGTCGTATTCTTGACTAATTTCGTCTTCCATTTGTCAGAGATGACATTTCTCATTTTTATTTTAGTTCAGATACAGCATCGGCCTATCTGAACAACATGGCAACTGTTAATGAAGATTACGACAATGGGGATTTTCAGAGAAACAACTCGATAGCACATCAAAATAAATTGTGGCCAGGCATGTCGCTATCTTAACCAGAAACAATTTGGATCATGGTTGTGTTTTCGAACCCCATGAATTACGAGCAATTAGCTTTTACTTGATGTGATCTGTTAATATGATGTTAGACACATCTGTTAATATGGACTGGATATAAACATTCAAAAAACAAAAACCATGATAATCAGCAAAGACACAGAAGAACAGGAGATAAACATAAACATACAGGTAGAGAAACTACAACAAGTAAAACATTATCAATATCTTGGACACATAGTCACAAATGATGGCAGATGTGAAACAGAAGTTAAAAGGAGAATAGGAATGGCTAAAAGTACCTTCAATGACATGAGGAAATTATTAATATCTAAACAAATTACAAACAAGTTAAAAATGAGAATTATAAAATGCTACATCTATTCCATTTTAATGTATGGCTCAGAAACATGGACACTAAATAAACAATTAGAAGACAAAATTGATGCCTTTGAAATGTGGGTATATAGAAGAATAGGGAGAACATCATGGAAAGAGAAGAAAACAAATAAAGAGGTGCTAAAACACTTAATATGAAGAAAGAACTACTAAGAGAAATAAAGATCAGGCAAATAAAATACTTTGGACACATTAAAAGACATGACACCTTATTGAAGACCTTACTTGAGGGTAAAGTCAAAGGGAGGCGAGCAAGAGGTAGGCAGAGATACACGTGGGAGAGTAAGATTACACGATGGACAGGTTACAGTCTAGCAGAGTGCACCACCAAGACAAGAGACAGGAGATGTTGGAGATACGTTGCAGCCAACCTTCGTTGCGGAGACGGCACTTGATGATGATGATGATGAGCTTTTACTTCCTATGCGCAATGGGAGGTTTCTCCAAGCTTTTTTTTCATACCCAGGAGACTTCAGCATTCTGCTTAGTGCAATGCCTATTGTATTTAGAGGGGGTACTTTAAATTGATTTATATACATGTCCCTTTTGTAACACGTATGTGGGTGTGTTAATGAATCTACATATGCTTGTAGACATAGAGTCAGAGTAAACCGGCACAGCCCTTAAATGTCAAATGCACTAGTATCATATTCTAACATTTTTATCAATACACCGCTGATAGAATAACCGATTAGCTGTGACCTTTCGATAATAATAGACTACCAGAGAACGTTAGTAAGCGTCACTGCGAGAGGCTGCTCCACATTTTTTCATTGGTTTGCGAAATAAAGTATAAGGATAGTGACCTATTGGAGGGGCTGCATAGCACGTCTTAGTGACGTGAAGGGACATCTAGGGAGTCTAGGCTTGTTACTGTCGAAGAGTGACGGATTTGCAAATCTCATTTTTGCACTGCAGTGATTTTAAAAGGAAAAAAGGTCTTCGAAAGAAAACAAAATAACAAAGGCATAATGCACACGATCCAGGTCATTTACAAGCATATGGGCTCTCTTAGGGAAGTCAAATGTCTGTTTCTCATTGGCTAAACGAAGTAAAAGGAAGTAATTATAGATGGCAAGCTTTTTTGTGGATGGTGCCTTTTGTTTGGGGAGAAATTTTGGTGCGATATTTGTGAGATTTTGTAGGGAATGAGGGGTTTGTGAATGAGGGATGTGTGAGAAAAAGTTACTGTGTGGTTTTTTTAAAGGTGGGAAGTGTGTAAGTTTGTTTTCTTGTGTGATAAATTATTAATAAAGGAGAGTTATTTTGGAAGGTGGTGTCTTTTTCCAGGTGGGTAATATGAGAAGTGATATTTGTGACGGTTGGAGTTTTATGAGAGTGTTTGTGAAGCTTGGAGTTGCATGAGATGTGGTGTTTGTGAAGTTTGGAATTGTATGAGAGGTGATGTTTGTGAAGTTTGGAATTGTATGAGAGGTGATGTTTGTGAAGTTCGGAATTGTATAGGAGGTGATGTTTGTGAAGTTTGGAATTGCATGAGATGTGGTGTTTGCGAAGTTTGAAATTGTATGAGGGGTGATGTTTGTGAAGTTCGGAATTGTATGAGAGATGATGTTTGTGATGTTTGGATTGTATGAGAGGTGATATTTGTGACGTTTGGATTGTATGAGAGGTAGTGTGTTTAGCGTAGGCGTGGGAGCTTTAGTTGTCGTTACAGGCCAGATGTGTCGCCGTGTTTGCATTTAGTCCATGTTTGTTCAAGGCTATCTTAATGTTTTCTATGCACTGTTTTCTTGGTCCACCTTTGGCTTTACCCTCGGATATACTTGTGTTATTTGCTCTTATTGGTATTTGGATGGGGTTCATTATCATAAGGTGACAGAACCACTTTACTTGCTGTCTCTCAATATTTTCAATACATGATATTATACCAACTCTTTTCCTAATTTCTTATTTTATCTAGTTTAGTAAACATTGTAGCTTTTCTCAGACACTTCGTTTCACATGTAACAATTTTCCTCTGCTGCGAGGCTGTTAAAGACCATTTTTGACATTGTCAGAAGAGTATTGGTATAAAAATTGTAGATATTATATGTCTTTTGATTTCCATCTTGATCTTTGGGTGAAGAAGTAATGGTGAAAGTTGGTAGGTCACTGTGTTTGCTTTCTGGCACATTGTTTCTCTCCAGTCTTCTACAGAATGTTAATCGCAAACATAAGTTCTGAATTGTATCGGCATAATGGCATTTTGTGAATATTGATTCTTCTTTCTGGTTAGTTTGACTATTTCTTCAGTACATCAAACATTCCCTTGTGGGGGTCGGGGGGAGGGAGGGGAGGGAAATTATCCCTGTTTGAGAACCACTGCCGTACGGTATGGAACAGTCAATCCCCTAAGCACAACATCTCTTTACACGCATCTTAAAACATGTGTGAGAGGTAACAGGTATTCTTTGCTTCCTTTTGGGGCCCTGGTAACACACCGGCGATGTCTAATCACTAATTGTTTCATTATTATGTGAAGGTCGATTTACTGGGCAATCGTTCCCCTATCTTAATTACCACTGTACTAACTTGTTAATATGACTGCCATCCGTGAAGAGGGTTATCGTGTACCCGAAACAAACAAATAAACATCAAAAAGTTCTCAAATAACTTAATATATTAATTGTATTATAACTAACAAAGACTCTCAACGACACAGATGTTGAAATCTAACAAAAAATATTGAAATCAGCTAAGCGATAAGAGTTTATTGACAGAATGGAAAATACATTTTGAATTAAAAGTTAATAGACTTCGTTCTTATCCAATAATATAATCAATACAAGGCATATGATCTCATTAGAAAGCAGCCTTCTAAGATGAGCTGTTTGATACTTCCCGCGATTGTCATTGATTGCTTTGAGTATACTTTGTCTAGCCAGACATTGCCAATCACTGAGAAAGTCAAATGACCTATTATAGAAGGTTCTTCGCCCAATGAGACCATATATCTTATATTACAATTGGCCACGCTTCATTGATGGGATTGTATGTTTATACAAACATATGGACAAGGGGTGGCTACGACAGTATTACAGGCCCTCTAACCGAATTTCTTTGGACCCCTTTCGTTACGTTTTTGACTATTGTTGGGATTTTGATAGATCGCTATTTACATACATGGAATCGCATTCCAAAAATAGGCAAAGCAAGTCAATAGATTTCACACAAATTGGAAACTAGCTCATGTTTACGTTTTAGTTGAGAGGTCTCTATAAGCTACACGGTCACGGACATGGTGTTTTCAAAGAATATTTATTACTTGCACTGGAATCTTGATTTTAAATCTTGTTTTGTATTCATTTAGTTATGATGAATTTATTGTATTGTTATAATCTGATGTCCTGTATTAACAGTAGATTGGTATCAATAAATATTCCAACATATTTCCCAAATGTACTTTAACATATTTTCATATTAGAATATTAAGTGACCAGCTGTGCCTTCTTTTTGTTCATTTCTCTTCTTTCTTAACTGACCAGCTGTGCCTTCTATTTGTTCATTTCTCTTCTTTCTTTCACACTTACAATTAATTTAGAGAGAGAGAGAGAGAGAGAGAGAGAGGGAGAGAGAGAATATAGTATATATGCCAAGAAGCGAATAGACATTGTGTGATAAGGTGCTGTGACACAATCCATTATAATTAATGAGAACCCCATTCTTTGCGTTTTTTAATTTTTGGTGGGTTCTCGGTGGGTCACTATTTACATACTTGGAAATCGCATGTCAAAAATAGCCAAGGTGACTCCAAGTATATACATACTGACAAATAAAACCCCAACAACAAATAGAAACGTAACGAATGCGATCTTAATTAATTCTATTGGATGTTATTCTATACTACGCACGGTCTTAGTTGACGCATCCAATGTAGTCTCACAACTATCCAGACAGGTTAGGGGATTATGGATGTAGTCTCCCAACCACACAGACACGCTATAGAATCATGGATGTAGTCTCCCAACGACCAAGACAGGTTAGGGGATTATGGATGAAGTCTCCCAACTACCCAGAAGGATTAGGGGATTATTGATGTAGTCTCCCAACTATCCGGACAGGTTAGGGGATTATGGATGTAGTCTCCCAACGACCAAAACAGGTAAGGGGTTTATGGATTTAGCTTCTTAACCATCCAGACAGGTTAGGGGTTTATGGATGTAGTCTCCCAACACCCAGACAGGTTAGGGGATTATGGGTGTAGTCTCCCAACGACCCAGACATGTTAGGGGATAATGGATGTAGTCTCCCAAAGACCAAGACAGGTTAGGGGTTAGGGGATTATGGATGTAGTCTCCCAACTACCCAGAAAGGTTATGGATTATGAATGTAGTTTCCCAACTATCCGGACAGGTTAGGTGATTATGGATATAGTCTCCCAAATACCCAGAAAGGTTAGGGGATTATGGATGTAGTCTCCCAACTATCAGGACAGGTTATGGGATTATGGATGTAGTCTCCCAACTACCCAGATAGGTTAGGAGATTATGGATGAAGTCTCTTAACTACCTAGACAGGTTAGGGGATTATGGATGTAGTCTCCCAACTACCCAGACAGGTTAGGGGATTATGGATGTAGTCTCTCATCTACCCAGAAAGGTTAGGGGATTATGGATGTAGTCTCCCAACTACCCAGAAAGGTTAGGCGATTATCGATGTAGTCTCCCAACTACCCAGAAAGGTTAGGGGATTATGGATGTAGTCTCCCAACTACCCAGAAAGGTTAGGTGATTATCGATGTTGTCTCCCAACTATCCGGACAGGATAGGGGATTATGGATGTAGTCTCCCAACTACCCAGAAAGGTTAGGGGATTATGGATGTAGTCTCCCAACTACCCAGAAAGGTTAGGCGATTATCGATGTTGTCTCCCAACTATCCGGACAGGATAGGGGATTATGGATGTAGTCCCCCAACTACCCAGAAAGGTTAAGGGATTATGGATGTAGTCTCCCAACTATCCGGACAGGTTAGGGGATTATGGTTGTAGTCTCCCAACTACCCAGAAAGGTTAGGGGATTATGGATGTAGTCTCCCAACTACCCAGACAGGTTATGGGATTATGGATGTAGTCTCCCAACTACCCAGATAGGTTAGGGGATTATGGATGTAGTTTCCCAAATATCCGGACAGGTTAGGGGATTATGGATGGATAGCTTATTATTATTATCTTATTTTATCTTGTATGTACATATTAAGAGAAAGATAGAACAGATGGTTACTATGAGAAATTGGAATAAGTGTGCTCTCTGGAAAGTTTGAAGAACTCATATCAGAGCTGAGTGGGAGAGTTTATATTCTGTTAAATTCTGTTAAATGACAGTATCAATATCTTGGACACATAATCACAAATGATGGCAGATGTGAAACAGAAGTTAAAAGGAGAATAGGACTGGCTAAAAGTACCTTCAATGACATGAGGAAATTATTAATATCTAAACAAATTACAAACAAGTTAAAAATGAGAATTATAAAATGCTACATCTATTCCATAATAATGTATGGCTCAGAAACATGGACACTAAATAAACAATTAGAAGACAAAATTGATGTCTTTGAGATGTGGGTATATAGAAGAACAGGGAGAACATCATGGAAAGAGAAGAAAACAAAGAATTAGGTGCTAAAGACACTTAATATGAAGAAAGAACTACTAAGAGAAATAAAGATCAGGCAAATAAAATACTTTGGACACATTAAAAGACATGACACCTTATTGAAGACCTTACTTGAGGGTAAAGTCAAAGGGAAGCGAGCAAGAGGTAGGCAGAGATACAAGTGGGAGAGTAACATTACACGATGGACAGGTTACAGTCTAGCAGAGTGTACCACCAAGACAAGAGACAGGAGATGGTGGAGATACGTTGCAGCCAACCTTCGTTGCGGAGACGGCACTTAATGATGATGAAATGACGGAATTACTGATACGTGGAACACTTATGGGAATGCCACCATTGTCGTGATGCAATTTCATCATAGAAAAATAATATTATATTTAATAATAATTTAATAACAACTTTTATATGACATTACATTCGAGCATTTTTTAAAATCGTTTTTCTATGGTTGATATTGCTTCTATGGTTGATATAGCTTCTATGGTTGATATTGCTTCTATGGTTGATATAGCTTCTGTGGATGATATTGTTAATATGGTTGATATTGCTTCTATGGTTGATATTGCTTCTATGGTTGATATTGCTTCTATGGATGATATAGCTTCTATGGTTGATATTCCTTCTATGGTTGATATTGCGTCTATGGTTGATATAGCTTCTATGGTTGATATTGCTTCTATGGTTGATATAGCTTCTATGGATGATATTGCTTCTATTGTTGATATTGTTTCTATGGTTGATATTGCTTCTATGGTTGATCTTGCTTCTACGGTTGATAATGCTTCTATTGTTGATCTTGCTTCTATGGTTGATATTGCTTCTATGGTTGATATTGCTTCTATGGTTGATATATCTTATGGGGGTGATATTGCTTCTATTGTTGCTATTGCTTCTATGGTTGATATTTCTTCTATGGTTGATATTGCTTCTATGGTTGATATAGCTTATGTGGTTGATATTGCTTCTATTGTTGATATTGCTTCTATGGTTTATATTTCTTCTATGGTTGATCTTGCTTCTATGGTTGATATTGCTTCTATGGTTGATATTGCTTCTATGGTTGATATTGCTTCTATGGTTGATATAGCTTCTGTGGTTGATATTGCTTCTACGGTTGATATTGCATCTATTGTTGATCTTGCTTCTATTGTTGATCTTGCTTCTATTGTTGATCTTGCTTCTATTATTTACCTTTCTGCTATCACTGATCTTTCTTCTAATGTTGATCTTGCTTCTATTGTTGATTTATCTACTATTATTAATCTTTCTACTATTGCTTCTCCATACACTATTGTTTATCTTTCTTTTATTGCTTATCGTTTTTATATTGTTGATCTGTCATTGTATGTTGATCCTTCTGCTATAGTTGATTTTTTCTCTATCGGTTATCTTTCTTCTATTATTTATCTCTATTCTATTGTTTTATTTATTGTTGATCGATCTACTATTGTTGATATTTCTTATATTTTTGAATATTAAGTCATCACAATGCGCTACCATGATGTTGCCAGTGCTCTATAAGGAAATCAATTTCGCTGAGCGTGAACTACTAGTAGGTTATGGCACGTTCAGACCGTTAGACTATACAACAATATCTCCTTATTTTTGTCGCGGCTGTCAGCTCTTAGATGGCACAACAATTTAAAACGTAATTAATGTTATACAATGTTAAAATTTAGTGGAAACTGTGTCCATGAGGTCTCTGAGATCGTGGGTTCAAACCACTGGTTGGTACATGATTTTACCTTTAGGAGGTACATCAAAAATCCGTCCTGTGCACGTCGTGGCGACTGCCAGTATAAAGTGACAACTATTCGCACTGCTTATAAGTAAGCTACCGTGCATTCTTTGACAAAATTTAAAAAAAATGTTCAACAGAAGTTCAAAATTTGCAGTATTTGTTACCTCTAATATTTTATGGTATTGCGTCCTAATATAACCTAATCGGACTTTGTTGTATGCTGGTTGACAGAGACGCGCCTCTACAAAAGAGACGTAAACTCATTAACTACCTACCTACCAACCTTTGAAAAAAAAAACACATGCAATAAAGAAAGTAGAAATATTTGTATTGTTGAAGTTTCTGCTAACCAATGGGTACTTAATTTGACTATTGTCCATAACCTCGGACTAAATGATACAACTGTAGCAGAGATGCATCAGTATATACACCATTGTCATCCTTCAAAATCTAATTTTCTCTAGCATGTCGATAAAGAATTCAAGAATACCATTCAGTACGATAACACGTGATAGCATTGTCTTAACTGACTGATTTTGCTTGAGAAAAAAAATCCCTTACGAACTGACGAGTACTAGTATCTCGTAGAATAACACGGAATCTTACTTACAAATTTACTTACAGGCGTGCACATCAAATACAGATTGTATAATTCAAACTGTGGTCAATGCCAAGAAAATTAGATCTTTGTTCAAAATCTAGTGTCACAATCTCAAGATTATGACTTGTCCCTTGGGAATTTTCCCACGAGATTTGTTCCGCTTTGCTCTTATTACGATAGCAAGCGAGATTTGATACATCGTTTAACGATGAATTAGTTAGAAATAAGAGTAGATTATGTCGGTTGTGTGTACTTGAATACATGCAGCAACATTAGACGGCGGCAGATTGTGCTATGTTCTAATGTTGGTGAGGCTTAATGTAATATAACAACTCTAGTACATGAACAAATGAGGCTTGCATCATCTTAATAGTGGCGGTCATGTTGAAACAGAGGCCTAAATATCTAGGTAAGGGCGCATAGAATGGGGTCGCTGTCCTCTTTCCAGACATGTGGCAGGAGGCGACTAAGGAAAGTTGGGAATATACCAAGAACCTGTCACATATGATAAATCATCATTGTACTGCATGTCATGTCTCTTAATTGTATCTTGTGTCAAGAGATATATGACAACGGACATGGCATAGGATTTTTGTCCTCTTTGTGGTCAACTCTTAGGTGGCTAATTTGGTGAATTTGTTCACTAAGGATACAGAAATGCGTCACGGTTGCAAACGTTTCCCAATACTTTTTAGCATTTTTCTTGAAAATATAATTCAAAAAAGCATTACACGATTTCCAAACATCAATAGCTATAAGTGGTAGATCAATTTGTAACCTGTGTTATGCCGGTGATATCGATCTCTTGGTTGGTTCAGGATCTGAATTCCAGTAACTCACCTTAAAGTTAAAATAAGATAGTCGGAAATATGAAAATATAAGTTTTAGAACTAATCTCCCTTACCAGATTTTGTTTTATTAAATTTCAAAACCAGTCTGCTTCAATAGAAGTTATAGTTCCAAGTTTCAGAATCAATCTCCCTTACCAAATATCATTTATACAAGTAAATTTAAGTAGGAAGCCAGAGGACTATTTTAAAAATTCTTGAGACTAACGGGAATTGAACCAGGGAATTGAACTAACGGGAAATGCCGTAGAACGGACTGGTTCAATTCCCGTTAGTCCCAAATATCATTGTAAAGTCGTACTCAATATTGTTACAATATCCCAGATGTCATTGAACTCAGTTTCCAAGAATCGATCTCTATCAGACAATAAGTAAAACAAAACAAACAAATATGTCTAAACAAAAGTAATGACAAGTTACTCAAGTGTTTGAATATAAATTTCCGTCACACCGAGCTGTTACGATAGTACGATCAATGTTCATATTTTCCAATGTGCTTTCAGATACTTGTTATCATTTTTTTTTCTTCAAAACAGTACATTGTTATTCATTAGAAATATTTGAATTCAGTTTTATTTACATATATAGCTTTGAATGCTAATCTATAATTGGCACACACTCAGTCTCATTTCTATTTTAATTAGTAAAACATTTATACTGACTACGTTTTGATCTAGACTGAAAATGTTGTGTATATTCTTAATTAGAATTTTATTCTTGCTAGTAAGGTTATATTCAGAAAGCGAGAAACGAAATTCGATACACTTCTGCAACATTCGTTCACAGTTTTTTATAGTATTTCCACAAGAGTGCTTCAGATCTTTCATCGGTAAAATTGGAAGCCATTTTGTTTTAATTTTGTGTTAAAGAGCTTTGAGTTGAACAACGAACTGTATATGCAATATCATGCACATTTCATGCAATAACCTGAATATGAAATTATCATATCAGCTGCGGGTTGTTTATCAGTTCAAAGTAAATATTAATAGCAAAATGTTGTCGCTATGAGTTTAATTGCACAAGATTGTGAAATTGTTTCTGTAACACGATACATGTTACAAGTTGAGGTCTGGCTGTAACACGATACATGTTACAAGCTGATGAGGTCTGGCCTTAACACTATACATGTTACAAGTTGATGAGGTCTGGCTGTAACACTATACATGTTACAAGTTGATGAGGTCAGGCTGTAACACTATACATGTTACAAGTTGATGAGGTCTGGCTGTAACACTATACATGTTACAAGTTGATGAGGTCTGGCTGTAACACTATACATGTTACAAGTTGATGAGGTCAGGCTGTAACACTATACATGTTACAAGTTGATGAGGTCAGGCTGTAACACTATACATGTTACAAGTTGATGAGGTCTGGCTGTAACACTATACATGTTACAAGTTGATGAGGTCAGGCTGTAACACTATACATGTTACAAGTTGATGAGGTCTGGCTGTAACACTATACATGTTACAAGTTGATGAGGTCTGGCTGTAACACTATACATGTTACAAGTTGATGAGGTCAGGCTGTAACACTATACATGTTACAAGTTGATGAGGTCTGGCTGTAACACTATACATGTTACAAGTTGATGAGGTCAGGCTGTAACACTATACATGTTACAAGTTGATGAGGTCAGGCTGTAACACTATACATGTTACAAGTTGATGAGGTCTGGCTGTAACACGATACATGTTACAAGTTGATGAGGTCAGGCTGTAACACTATACATGCTACAAGTTGATGAGGTCAGGCTGTAACACTATACATGTTACAAGTTGATGAGGTCTGGCTGTAACACGATACATGTTACAAGTTGATGAGGTCTGGCTGTAACACGATACATGTTACTAGCTGATGTAACAAGGGGGTCTGCTTGACACATTGTGATGATGGTGATGTTAAATAATGATGTTAATGAGGATAGAGCCTCACGGAGAGAGGCGGCTTGATCAATTACGTCAACATTAAGGAGGGGGGAGGCTAAAAGGCTTTACAGTTATTGACAAGGAGGTGAGGTAGTTTGACAAAAGCTGACGTCAACAATACACTGTTTTTATATACCATTAAATTGTTTCAATTCAAAACATATTTTTAAAAGTGTGAAACAAATCATGTCCGTTTTCTGCCTTTTTTCTAAAGCCGGCGAGTGTATGTTTTTTCTAAAGCCGGCGAGTGTATGTTTTTTCTAAAGCCGGCGAGTGTATGTTTTTTCTAAAGCCGGCGAGTGTATGTTTTTTCTAAAGCCGGCGAGTGTATGTTTTTTCTAAAGCCGGCGAGTGTATGTTTTTTCTAAAGCCGGCGAGTGTATGTTTTTTCTACAGCCGGGGATTGTTTGTTTTTTAGGCTTAGTTAAAATTGGTATTGGTCCCTGAATTCTATATAGTTGCTGATAAGGGGGTCAAATGTTGGCAAAACTTTTTTTTGACATAAGTTATAGACAGCCCCCAAGAAGTACAAGTTTGTCACTAATGATTCCTCTATCTAGTGATGTAGTTCTACTGTCATATTCAGATCATGTTCTCTATGTCAGGTAATGTAGTTCTACTGTCATATTCAGATCATGTTCCATATGTCAGGTAATATACATCTCCTGTCAGTTTCAGATCATGTTCCATATGTCAGGTATTGTAGTTCTATCAGGTAGATTGAGTTAATCCTTCTTTATGAAAGCGAAGCATGTACAGTAAACACAAGTTACCAAGACAAGATTGAGGCAACTGAGAAATCGTTTTTATAAGAAGAATTATGAAAATTTTATAGACAGCCAAAAAAACTAATGTAGAATTCTCAGAGATGCTGGAGTAAAACAACAAATTATAGTGAAAAATAGAAACAGACAATCAAGATTTTTAGGGCATGTGATGAGAAAAGTAAAACTTGAACATTTAGTAACCACCGGAAAAACCAAGGGGTGAAGAGACAGAGTAGACAAATAGAGAAATGTCTGAATGGGTTCTCACTGTGGCATAAAAATAAATCACCAACTGAACTTGCTAACAACACAAGAGACAGAGAGTTGTGGAGAAGCATGATCTCCCATCTCACTCGGCATGGCACTTGATTGATTGATTGATTCCACCTGGATATATTTTTTTCTCCAAAATTGATGTAGGTTTATACTTTACGTAGTTGGCTTTTTTAAAATTCTTGTCGTTACCTTCCTATCCATCATTCCGTAGTCTTTAAAAATGCTCCCAGAATATTCGAATCCTTGAACATGTTTTAATATCTCATCATTAATCTTTTTGTTGATTGTATTAGCAAAATATTCCGAGAAATTTTAAATAAATCAAACGTAGAGTAGCCTAACCAAAGGCCGGACGCAGGTGAAAAGCAACCCAAGAGATATTTCTTTCCAAATCGTTGTGGTAAAGAGAGTTTTTACAGTTTTTTTAAAATTTGGATGCATGAAAGTGAATTTCGGACACTCAAATAGAAATTTTAAAAATTGGCTAAAATTATGTAGAAAAGTGATTTTTATAGAAGATCGTTTAGTATGCCATTACAGATAAAACAGTATTATGAATATATTTTTTAAAATTTTTATATAAAATACAGGTTATTATGTTATGTTCCTCCGGGACCATAGGCGGCGCATATAGCAGAAACCCTAGCTTTCCATTTTTGTCTTTGTGTTGCCAGGTCTTTCGATTCTTGCGTGTTGTTTAGGTTCATTGACATGCCTTCTCTATTAATGGTTCTTCGTAGAGTATTTCTAGGTTTCCCTCTTCTTCTTACTCCGGGTGGCACCCAATATAGTGACTGATGAAGAATTCTTAGGCTGTTCATTCTGAGAACATGACTAATGAACGCCTTTGTCTAATGAAGGAAGATATATAGGTTTATTTGCTTTCCTCTCTTATAGTAGTGTTAGATTTAAAGTCACTCCACTTTACATTCAGAATGGTACCTAGGCATTTGTTTTCAAAAGAAACCACAAACGTGTGTCTATTATCTGTGGCTTTTGTGGCTTTCCAACTTTCACATCCATATGATAAAATACAGTTTGCTCACTCAAATAGTTCACATTATTTGAGCACGTCATGAAATGAATAAAACTAGAGCTCATGTCAATATGAAATTTGAAGAACAATATAAGGGCAAGATACGATAAGAATAAGATGATAAGAATAAGATGATAAGAATCAGATGATAAGAATAAGATGATAAGAATAAGATGATAAGAATAATGGCACGACACAGATAATTATGCTGAATATTTTGACATTGTGGTATGGTGTCACATAGGTATCAGAAATGATTAACTAGACAGAAAGCGGTCGGCAAATATAAAAACCAGTACCACACGGTACAGAGTCTAAGAAGAAGAAGAAGATTTAAAGTCGATACAGGATGATGGATAAAGTCAGTGGTCTCATTGGCATAGTGGTTAAGATATGAGCATGGCGCTCAAGAGGCTACATGATCGAACAAGCATTGTGTCGTCATGTTCATAAGTATTGGCCTGTTTCTTCCATTAATTTTAGGGAATCCTCAATACCATGTGTCTATTTTTTGGGCAGACTCTCTCTTTTCTCTCCCGGAAGCTGTCCTGCCAAGAGTGTTTGTTGTTTGTTTAAGGACCCCAGGAATTTCGAGAGATTCCAAGATTAGTGTTTCTACCTAATCTACGTGTAGTGTGCTCGTAAAAATGTGTTAACGTGTGTTTTATTTATTAGCCAATCTTCAACAATGTTCATGATTTTCTGCACAATTCTCTGTCCGTAATATTCTTACAGCATTACTGCAGATTCCCTACTGATGTTATCATGGATCGCAACATATTATTGGGATATTTGGGCATTAGACATCCGCAATGGCAACACATGATTCTAAAATGTGGACATGAATGGCAACACATTATTTTGAGATGTGGGCAATGAACATCCGCAATGGAAAAGAAAATAGCATTAGAAATAATATGTTATACACAGGTACTAAGAGTATCATGGACAGAAAGACGAAATTATACAGATTTACACAAAGAACTGAACATAGAAGAAGGCTGGCTCCTCAAAACTATCCACACGACAACACAAACTAACATATTTTGGACATATAAACACACATAATGGTTTAGAAAAATTACTGATGAGTGGAATAGGTGATATATGCGCCTATCTGTCTGGCACGTATGACTATGGTATATCATGTACTTCACAGTGATTTATAGGATGGAACTTCCAACTTTAATTCCTAACCAACTTACAACATACATGGAAGTTCACAGTATTGCTATTTGTGTTTTTTTTCTGGCCAGCAACACACCAGTGATTTTAACGACAAACTATATCTATTTCTCTACGGTATACAATAGTAATCATAATCTGCCATTCGTATATTATAAACTATTTGTCTCGTGAGGATATCGAACACATAAGGCGCTATGTTATACGTTTGTGATAGGAAAGTTGGAGAGAAACATCACGAGATGGACATGTAACAGTGTAGCTGATGTCATCACCAAAGCAAGAGACAGGGGATGTTGGAGGTCCGTTATAACAAACCTTCTTTGCAGAGACGGCACGATGATAATATATTTATCTAAACGCTGTGGCCTTTGTTTGCCGTTCAGCTTCAGGGGTAAAAGAGTTCTCTGGAGATGGCCTTCTTATGTTTTGTTTGTAAGCTTGTTCCCGTGGCCTCTTTGATTTCTGTGATCCATCTATTACATGGACTGCCTCTGGTTTTATAACCGTGATGTCTATGTGTCATGGCCATCTGTTGCATGCTTTCTGTTGGTATTCTGGAAGTATGTGAAAACCACTTGATATGTTGTCTTTTGATGTTTTCCAATACTGGTGTTGCTTAATGATGATTATTCTGAGAAAGTAAAGTTACTAGATTATGTATCCACTTGGATCTCTTACTTATTGGCAGAGCGCCTTGAAGAGTTGCGATGCTGCTGTTATAGTTATCTTCATTTCAAATTCGTTTGTCTGTATGAATTTTACGTACAATCTTCAGCAAGACTTAATTACATTAAGCAGTTTTAAATTAATTTTATGACTTAAATTAAACTATTGTGTGTTCCTGGAGAAAGGTATAGAACAATTATATATTTTCAATACTTGTGTGTGTGTGTGTGTGTGTGTGTGTGAAAGAAATGTGGATGAAGAAAGGTAAAAGGGCCACCAACCAGTCATGGCTTTAATCAAAACTCGCGAATGTAAAGGTCACTCCTGCCTGAGGAAATCTCTTACATGAAAGTCTAGAATCGTGAGGACCTGGCAAAAATTTTAATGACGGTTCCCTTCTGAGTATCAAGGGCAGTAAATCCCAGCAGAGAGATAAGGGCTGCTGCATTTGTGAACAATTCCCCTTTAATATATTAACTTGACATTTTTAGGGTTATCTGCCCATTTTTGCAGGTCACGTGTTTATGACAGAAACCATAAAAATTCCCTCAAGTTGAATTTGTCCATGGGAAAGGGAATATTTGTCTTTTACCCATTTATTCCGTCAAGGAGCGTTAGTTTTGTCAACTCGTGTACAGAAACACAATTTTGCTTCTTATTGTGAGCAGAATTATTATATATGTCCGTCTTTGCTCTATAAAATTCACAGTTGTACACAATTCGGTAGATAAGTGAGGGAGGGTTTCAAACCACCCCTTCCATCGGTAGATAAGTGAGGGAGGGTTTCAAACCACCCCTTCCATCGGTAGATAAGTGAGGGAGGGTTTCAAACCACCCCTTCCACCTAATCAGATCATTATATTATCACTTTGATTAATATTAGTTGACCCACAAGATGGGCTACAACACCGCACCGCCCTCTTACCGCTAATGATTTTCACAAAACATTTCTGAAATTTCTCTGGAAAAGAGAGAGTTACAGATAACAATGAACGAAGGACGTTTTATTATGTACCGTCTTCCCCCTGCCTTACCGAATATGCACCTACGACCCCTGATTCCGTACATATATTTCAAAATGCAATGTTCAATCAACAAACCCCTCCAGGGCCCGTTAAATGGAACATATATGAAATAAAAAAACAACTCACAAACACATGCATATATCATACAACGGCATTGCGTTAAAGGGCATGAGCCTTCGGATCGCTGGATCAACAACCAACCAACCAATCAAATCCTAGACCATAATGATAGCATATACCACGGACAAACTTTCTCCAGTCTAGTCTACTGTTCGATATCCGTTAGGTGTAGTACCATGTGATGATCAATGAGACCTGTCATTGTGTTTCTATTCTTCAAATTATTCTCTGTCTTCTAGTTCCTAGTGGATTACATTACAGTGACTGTCTTGCAACTCATTTTTCTGCCTTTATCAGAGTCTGTCCAATTTATCTACATTTATTAGACATGAATTGTAGACAAATAGAATCAGGCTGTGTTCACATCCACGATCCACGTCTCTTGTTCACATTCACGATCTACGTTTCCTGTTAAAATTCACGATCCCCGTTTCCTGATCACATTCAGGATACCCGTTTCTTGTTCACATCCAGGATACCCGTTCCTGATCACATTCAGGATACCCGTTTCTTGTTCACATCCAGGATACCCGTTCCTGATCACATTCAGGATACCCGTTTCTTGTTAACATCCAGGATACCCGTTTCTTGTTACCATCCAGGATACCCGTTCCTGATCACATTCAGGATACCCGTTTCTTGTTAACATCCAGGATACCCGTTTCTTGTTACCATCCAGGATACCCGTTTCTTGTTACCATCCAGGATACCAGTTTCTTGTTCACATCCACGATCCTGATACATTCAGGATACCCAGGATCCCCGTTTCCTATCATATCATGATATTTCATATTTAAAATTGTTCTCAAGAGATTTTCACAAATCTTTGAAACAAATGTTGGGTTGCATGCTCCAAAGTTGCATGCTCCAAAGTTGCATGCTCCAAAGTTGCATGATCCAAAGTTGCATGATCCAAAGTTGCATGATCCAAAGTTGCATTCCCCTATTGTCTATTGAACACCATCTATTACATTTTATTTTTCATTGCTATTGTTTTATTCTATTCTACTCCATATTCAATTCTGTGTTTTCTCTATTTTATTATATTCCTCTCTATTCTATTTTATGTATTCCTATAACATAGAATAAAAGTGCTTTCAATGAGATCAGAATTAACATCGAAACACACCACAAATTAGAAATTACAATCATAAAATATTATTTAAAGTAAAATGACATATTATTGTATTATTTTCTATTCTATTATATTCAATGTCTAAACACATTTTCAATGACACTAGGAAACTACTGATATTCAAATAAATCACAAACTAAAAAAAACAAATAAATTGGTAGAATATCTTATTCAGGACGTAACCATCAACCCAGTATTTTTTGGTGGTAGTGATTTTCTAGACAATATACATTACCTTTAGTAGTTTGCTATTACTTTCTGAAATGTTCGTAATCACTAACTAAAAATGAGAATTATAAAATACTATGTCTACTATACACTAATGTATAACTGAGAAACATGGATAATGAACAAGGAGCTGGAAGACAGAATTGATGTCTTTGAGAAATGGATATAAAGAGTAGGGAAACCTTCATGGAAGGAGAATAAAACAAAGAAGTTCTGACATTGTATGAAAACAAAGAAATTCTGAAAACACCGCAACATTGTATGAAAACAAAGAAATTCTGAAAACACTGCAACATTGTATGAAAACAAAGAAATTCTGAAAACACTGTAACACTGTACGGAAACAAAGAAATTCTGACAACACTGCGTATACGAAAAAGAAGTAATAAAATAAAACAAATAAAATATGCTGGAAATATGAAAACGTGTGACACCTTGTTGAAGTGAGGGGAGAGTTGAGAGGAGTCGAACAAAAAGTAGACAGAGATACAAGTAGGAGAGAAACGAGATGGACATGTCTAACAAAGTGATAGAATATGTAGGCCCGTTGTAGCCAACTTTCATTGCTGAGACGGCATCTGATGATTCTATTCTATTCTATTCTATTCTATTCTATTCTATTCTATTCTATTCTATTCTATTCTATTCTATTCTAGTCTATTCGCCCGTGTGTTTTGCCGGGGACCGAAAGGGGTGCAAAAAATAGCAACACTGTTTAACTTCCATGCATGTCGTAAAAGGCGACTAAGGAGGTTATGGATGGAGTTGGCTGTCCCATCCCATATAGGGTCAGTGACCCAAAGCCATGCTGATGTCGGATGTGTCAGGCCGAAAGGTGCAGATATCGCAGTAATGCTGTAAACCATGACACAACGCATTCTGTTCTCCGGACTACATCCTGCTAATGTGCAGGAGTTTGAGAATGAAAGCAGAAGAAGATTCTGTTCTACTCTACTCTACTCTACTCTACTCTACTCTACTCTACTCTACTCTACTCTACTCTACTCTGCTCTACTCTACTCTACTCTATTCTATTCTACTCTATTCTATTATATTTCATTCTATTCTATTATATTCTACTCTACTCTACTTTACTCTACTCTACTCTACTCTACTCTACTCTACTCTACTCTACTCTACTCTACTCTACTCTACTCTACTCTATACTCTATTCTATTCTATTCTACTCTATTCTATTCTATTCTACTCTACTCTACTCTACTATATTCTACTCTACTCTACTCTACTCTATTCTACTCTACTCTACTCTACTCTACTCTACTCTACTCTACTCTACTCTATTCTACTCTACTCTACTCTACTCTACTCTACTCTACTCTACTCTACTCTACTCTACTCTATTCTACTCTACTCTATTCTACTCTATTCTATTCTATTCTACTCTACTCTACTCTATTCTATTCTACTCTATTCTACTCTATTCTACTCTATTCTATTCTATTCTACTCTACTCTACTCTATTCTATTCTACTCTATTCCAATTATATTCTATTATATTCTACTCTACTCTAATCTATTCTATTCTATTCTACTCTACTATATTCTACTCTATTCTACTCTATTCTATTCTATTCTATTCTACTCTATTCTATTCTATTCTATTCTATTCTATTCTACTCTATTCTATTCTATTCCATCAACTTTTATTATCATTATTTGAAATATTTTATTCTATCAACTATTATTCGTAGGAAGGAAACATTGATCTCCCGTTTGAAAAATGAGACCCAACTCTTTGTTACAGACAATATGGGATTCTTAATGACTATTATTATGCGAATGATTTCCATTTTTTAAGTCCAATAAATATATTTTCATGTTAGCACTTACGAGATTAAGATCGTGAATTTCACCGACATATAATTTGATATTATCCTTAATCAATTTGATATAATTTGGAGTTAGAAATTCAAATAGTGTTGCAGAAAAGTAAACTCTTCCGAATGATTCACGTCATTGAATAAAAAAATTACTTCATTGAATGAAAAAAGTACTTCATTGAATGAAAAAAATACTTCATTGACTAATGAATCATTGTTTGCATCGTATTCTTTACGTATGATAGGCACCTTCACTGAGTGTCCCTCATTCTCTACGTATGATAGGCACCTTCACTGAGTGTCCCTCATTCTCTACGTATAATACGCACCTTCACTGAGTGTCCCTCATTCTCTACGTATAATAGGCACCTTTACTGAGTGTTCGTCATTCTCTTTGTATAAGTAAATTCAAGTAAGAAGCATGAAGATAAATTAAGAATACGGAGGTTCTATGTTCGTGTTACTGAGGATACTTCAATACGTATATGTAATATTCGTTGTTGTAATAGTCCTTGTTTCGATAGTTAGTTTTCAGTGACTTGGGTACGAAGTTTGAACGTCTTGACAAAATCGTAACTTTTTGGGGAATGTGGTTAGTCAAGTACAAAACCCCTGTTTACTTTAGTTGCAAGGAGAATCGGTGCTGCTAGAACTGACCTGGTTCAATTCATCGTATGATAGGGACCTTCACTGTGTGTTCTTAATTCTCTTCGCATGATATGGACCTTAATTAAGTGTTCCTCATTGTCTTCGCATGATAGGGACTTTGTGTTTGGGGCGTCGTCTTTGCTGACGATCAGTGCATACTTCACAGCTCAAGTGAAGACTGTAAGATCACATAAGCTTACCGAGTGTCCCCCATTCTCTTCGTATGATAGGCACCTTCACTGAGTATCCCTCATTCACAATTAATAAATCTTAAATCTTCTCCTATTTATTCAGTTATAGGACACGAGATGAAAGAAACAACACAGTGAATACTCGAAATACTTTACTCCTAATGTCGCATCGAGATTGCAGATATCGCAGCGAAGCTATAAACCATTCCGTTCTCCCTACTATATCCTGCTAATCTGCAGGAGTTTGAGAATGCACGCAGAGAGGAAGAAGAAACGTTATCTCTCAGCTGTAGTGAACCGCCTGATAAATATAGGAATAACATACAAGAAACACTTATTGAAACAAGCTACGACTGTTTAAATACTTATTGAAACTTACTACGACTGTTTAAATACTTATTGAAACTTACTACGACTGTTTAAATACTTATTGAAACTTACTACGACTGTTTAAATACTTATTGAAACTTACTACGACTGTTTAAAAACTTATTGATACATGCCACGGCTGTTTGAAGTTTAAACCCAATTCAATGTGTGTGTGTGTGTGTGTGTGTGTGTGTAGCAAACATGGGTACAATACAAGAATCAGTGGACAAATCACGTGACAACATTCCAACTTTCTAATTTAATATGCTATTGCACTATCTCGGAAACTTAAAAAGTCGTAATTTAACATACATATCTAGCTCTTTGCGCGCAACGAACTGGCCATCCACCTCCCATTCAGTGTGCAACAATCATGCCGAGTGGTCATCGGCTCTCATCGCGCAACATGTCAAATATTGGAAGCGTTGGAATATGCGTCTTTATCTGAATTTCGTTCCGTTTAATTATGTTAGCTAATTAGTCCGTAGAAACCTGTCCACTTCTTCTTCTTCTTCTTCTTCTTTCGTTCACTTGAAACATGTCTATATCTGTAATTCTGTCTCCTTAATAAAACTCACTGTCTTTTGTAGTTCATACAGTGTCCCATACAGTTTTGATTCCAGTGTTGTTTCCTCTGGCCAATATGTCTGCCTCAGCGTTTCATGCTCAGAACACTCTTGAAGTATATGTTTGGCACTCTGTGCTGCCTGTCCACATGTACACATGGCTGTGTTGCCAATCTTGAACTTTGTATACATGTGACTGCGGAGTCGGTTGTGTCCTGTTCTGAGACGTAGAATTATAACTTGTTCTGGTCTGTTCAGAATATGATAGTTATCTTGTGTTGGTGTTTGTGGCTTTCTTATTGACTTGATCATCTGTTTTTTCTGATGGTAGGTGATTGGTATATCTGGTTGGTCTTCGGCAGCACCTTCCTTAGCCAGTTGGTCTGCTTTTTCATTTCCTGGTATTCCACAGTGAGAGGGTATCCACTGCATGGTTACCCTATACTGGTACGATAATTCACTAAGTAGTTTTTTCAAGTCTGTTAGTTACCTGTCCACTGATTCTTGTATTATATCTAAACATGTTGAATGTTATCACTGGTGTTAGAATAAGTTGGAACGTCATGGAGCGGAAATCTAGCAACAACGTAGACTAGAGAAAATATACCAGTGGTCTATGCTATCATTAGTGTCAAAGACTTTATTGATTGTGAAAGCTGGAAAGTAAATAAGTTTCTCAAGATGAAATTAAATGCATTTGTAAACAGCAACTATATTTGAATCGTCACGAAATAACGCTGGGACATATTTCTAGAGTATGATTCTGGGAAATAACTCTTGAAAATAATTAAATAAATAATTCTGGGAATTTAATTTAAAAATACAAACCGCTATCAAACAACACAATGGAAATTTAAAATAGGTACATCGAACGTCTGTTATATCAACAATAAAGAACCAGAAATTCTTGAAGCTATGATTAAACACATGATTTCCATAATGGTATTAGCAGATTGTGGAACGAAAGGTAAAAATACGAAGCTAACGCACAACTATGTATGATCTTGGAATGGGTTTAAAGAAGAACACAGAGCTATAGAAAAACAGTAAAGAAATACTACCAGACACATACCATCCATATGAACTAACTGAACTACTCTTTGCTGACGATCAGTGCCTACTCCACAGCTCAAGTGAAGAGCTGCAAGATCACATAAGCGTACTCCAGGAAAGATATCTTAAACACAACATGAAGATCAATAGAGAAATCTCCATCGAGACCAGCACCGTGCAGAGGTGATGGGGCTTAGTTCAGCCATCAGGGGCTGGAAACTAAGACTGGTCGGGCAGTCCCACTCGAGCAGGACCATAGGCCCTAGTAAGCAGAGTGCTGAAGACGGAGGCATCCAGCCAAAAGGCGCACAGATAATCAGGATGCCACGCACAAAACACAATGGAAACATGTCTACATCTATAAATAGTTATGGTGCCTGCCCTGTGGCGGACGTTCAGGCAGGGACGGTGCCGGGCCCTATACCTCGAAAGGGCCCAACCTCAGTTACTAGAAGTCCTTCTCAATTGCACCGAGGAGCCAGGAGGCAAGGGAATAGAGCTACTGGCCAAACAAACAAACGACCAATTAAAATAATGCACTGGAATGCTGAGGGTGTCAACAGTAAAAGAGATGGATACAGCAAAAAATTGGAACTTGAAAATGTCCTCAGTGAAGAACAAGTTAACATATGCTGTATCCAAGAAACACACCTCAGCAGCGACATAGCCTTCAAAATCAGAGGCTACCAGTGCTACCGATCTGACCGAAAGGACAGGCGAAAGGGTGGAATTCTGACACTTGTTAAAAACAATATCAGCGCATGTCAGCTTGAAGTATATATGGAAGGGGCAGAATACCAGATGCTCCACCTATAAACAGACAGTGCAGAATTCCATCTCCTGAACTACTACTGCCCAAATGATAAACCATTGGCACTAGACACAATTCCAGACAAAGAGAGACTTATGGTGTGTGGTGACTTCAACAGCCACTCTCAGAGCTGGGGCTACGATCATATCGACAAGAGAGGTGAGGAACTTGAGAGCTGGCAGGATGAAAATAATCTCATCCTTATTAACCAGCCAGCAGACTCGCCAACCTTCTACTCGAGAGCATGGCACACCACCTCTACACCAGACCTAGCATTCCACTCACCAGGCTTGGAATGGAACATCACACGTGTTGTTGGAAAGCAGCTTGGAGGTAGTGACCACAGACCAGTATTTCTGGAAATCCACAATGAATTTACCACGGACAGCAGCACGCTCACTAGGTGGAACTATAAAAGGGCAGACTGGAAAATGTATCAGCATTTAACCAGTGTTCTAGCTAAGGACATGAACTTGGACAAAGACATCAATAGAGCAGTGAGTGAATTTAATAGATGTATACTACATGCTGCTAGTAAAACCATACCCAGGGGGGCACGCAAAAACTACAAACCCTACTGGAATGATGAACTGGAAAAGCTGCAAAATGAGATGGAAACATCTAGACAGCAGGCTGAGAACAGACCTAGCCAAGAACATCACAACAAATATCAGCAAACAAAGGCTAAATTTCAAAGAGCCAAGTTACAAGCCAGACAGAGCAGCTGGAAAGAAAAAAACAGAGTCGCTGAACCTAGAAAGAGATACTAGGAAATTATGGAAACTTGTAAAACAACTAAATGATGAAGGTACAGGGAGAAATACCAGGATCACACTTTATAAAGATAGAAACATTTTGACAGGTAAACATGCAGCTGATTACTTTGCAGATTCCTTTGCAGAAGACAATAACGTCAAAGTCAGCCCAGACAAACAACAGGAGGTTCGAGAGAACCAGCAAAACATTGGACAAGGTGAACCTATACCTGAAGTCATGGAGGCACCAATCACAATGAGAGAACTGGAGCATGCAATATCCAAATTGAAAATGAAAAAGTCCCCTGGAGCTGATGGAGTGTCCAATGAAATGATTAGAAACCTGGGAAGTGCAGCAAGAGCAAAGCTACTGCAGATATTTAACACAAGCTGGTCCACAGGTAATGTACCACAGGCGTGGAGAGAAGCAATAATGATACCACTCCTCAAATCAGGAAAAGATGGCAACACAGTCTCAAACTACAGGCCCATCAGCCTCACAAGCTGTCTATGTAAAACAATGGAACGCATTATCAATCTTAGGATGCAGTGGTACCTTGAAAGTGAAAACCTTCTGGTATCACAGCAAGCAGGTTTCAGACAGTGCTACTCTACTGAAGATCAGGCAACCTACCTCTCCCAAGAGATTGAGGATGCCTTCCAAGAAAAGAAACTGGTACTAGCAGCATGGATAGACCTCAGGAAAGCATTTGATAAGGTCTGGAAAGAAGGGCTCCTAAAGAAATTGCGAAATTGCAGGGTTAGCTCAAGAATGTACAAATGGGTAAAAGCATACCTGCATAATAGAAGAGCCAGGGTACAATTAGATGGTCGCAAGAGCAAGAATGTTCTACTGCGTCATGGAGTCCCCCAGGGAGGAGTCCTATCACCCACACTTTTCTTGGTTTACATCAATGACCTAGTTGCTGAACTACCACACGGGATCAAAGTGGCAATGTATGCTGACGACCTGGTGATCTGGTGCACGGAAGAACATGCAACAGTGGCCACTAAACAAATACAAAGAGCTATCAATGCCCTAACCTTATGGGCTAATAGATGGTGCGTCAGCATTAACACAGATAAGTGCAGCACCACACTCTTTACCCTCTCACCAAAACAAAAAGCTGGTCATATCAAGATAGATAGAGAGCTCTTGAAAGAAGACAAACAACCCACATACCTCGGAGTTACTTTTGATGATAAGCTGACATGGAAGCAGCACATAAACAAAGCAACAACAAAAGCCAGGAGGAAGCTAGCTATCCTGAGAAAACTAAGTGGAACCACATGGGGAGCCAGTGGAAATATACTCAGTAAAGTTTACCAGCAAGGCATAAGACCACACCTGGAATACGGTTCAGCTGCGTGGTGTCCTGCATCAAACACCACATTACAAGATCTAGATAAAGTGCAAAACCAGGCACTTATAATAATGTTGGGAGCAATGAAATCAACACCCATAGCAGAGATGCAGAAAATGGGAAGAATGCAAACACTTGGCGAACGCAGAGACACAAAAGTACTAATTCAAGCAGAAAAGTTTCAGTGTATGCCAAGTCATCCAATGAAAGAAAGATTCCAAAATCTAGCAATGGGACGACTGAAAAGGAGCAGCTTTATCCATCAAGCTAAACGACTCCGTAGACAACTTACAGACCTACCTGAAGTTGACAGCCCCTTAAGGTCTGTACCAGAGCAAACCCCGTGGAGTGAAAGCCATGGAATGCCAATATACATTCAGACCCATGTGAAAGGAATACTAAGCGAGGACGAACAGAACAGTGTGCAGCGAATGACAGTCACCCTCAGTTTCCTGGATGAGGAATATCCACAATATATATGGGTCAGAGTGTACACAGATGGGTCAGCACAGAATGCTGTGAGGAATGGAGGTGCAGGTGTATATATAGAATATCCACACAAGCCTAGAGATACAATCAGAACACCGACAGGAAAATTCTGCAATAATTATGATGCAGAAATCCAGGCAATTAGTGTGGCAGCTAAAAAACTGCTGAACTCCAACTCTGACCTACAGCCTGTGGTATTCCTGACAGATGCAAGGTCAGTGCTTCAAGCTCTCCAGTCTGGAAAACTAACAGACTTAAAAAAACTACTTAGCGAATTGTCTTACCAGTATAGGGTAACCATGCAGTGGATACCCTCTCACTGTGGAATACCAGGAAATGAAAAAGCAGACCAACTGGCTAAGGAAGGTGCTGCCGAAGACCAACCAGATATACCAATCACCTACCATCAGAAAAAAACAGATGATGAAGTCAATAAGAAAGCCACAAACACCAACACAAGATGACTATCACAATATGAACAGATCAGAACAAGTTATAATTCTACGTCTCAGAACAGGACACAACCGACTCCGCAGTCACATGTATACAAAGTTCAAGATTGGCAACACAGCCATGTGTACATGTGGACAGGCAGCACAGAGTGCCAAACATATACTTCAAGAGTGTTCTGAGCATGAAACGCTGAGGCAGACATATTGGCCAGAGGAAACAACACTGGAATCAAAACTCTATGGGACACTGTATGAACTACAAAAGACAGTGAGTTTTATTAAGGAGACAGAATTACAGATATAGACATGTTTCAAGTGAACGAAAGAAGAAGAAGAAGAATAGAGAAATATTGTAGTAATATATATAAGCAGAAAACAATACAATCAACATAAAGATAAATGATCAATTACTGAAACAAGTGCATGGATATAAAATCTCTGGAGCATTCTTATACGTGACGGGAGAATGGATAGAGAACCCGAGACAAGAATTCAAACAACCAACTACAAAAATTATGAACTTGTACTAATTTGGATGGAAACATATCTATCCCGATGGAAACAAAACGGCAAATCATAATTCAATATTCATCCCAACATTGTGTTATCAATGTCAGATATGGACACTAACTAAAGAACACGAGAGAAAGTTTACTACATTGAGTATTGAGCTTACTACGTCTAGTACATCGAGAGGGACGTAGTAGACATTGACACATCCAAGTGCAAGTCATTCCTCTACGCCGTTTGAGCATGCTAGTAGTTGTTATCGAATATTATTTGAGCACTCTAGTAGTTATATAATATGATTTGAGCACTCTAGTAGTTATATAATATGATTTGAGCACTCTAGCAATTATCTGATATTCTTTGAGCACTCTAGTAGTTATATAATATGATTTGAGCACTCTAGCAATTATCTGATATTCTTTGAGCACTCTAGTAATTATCTAATATGATTTGAGCACCCTAGTAATTATCTAATATTATTTGAGAACTCTAGTAGTTATCTAATATGATTTGAGCACTTTAGTAATTATCTAATGTTATTTGAACACTCTAAGCGACGTATGCTCTCTGTAGACTGGGAAATCGCAATCAATATTCGCTATAGGCAACTGAACGATGTAACCATATCGCTAGTATAGTAGAACAGCCATACGAGAGAACTTATTTCCCTACTTCACGCTGGTCACCATTCTCAAAGCTATCGACAGTAAAACTTGTTTTCCTTTCCTTTTTTTGTTTATTTGTATACGTGCCGCTATCGACATAACCACAGACGCCAAAAATCCATCAATTATCTAATTCAATATAAATCTAGTTGAATAATGATCTAGTTAACATGTTGTTGAACAAATATCTATTTCAACTTTGTATGCATTCAGCATATTGCCTAAATATAAACAATAGCTGTACTGTTATAATAACTAGGTTATAGTGCATTATTCAGCTTCACGTATAAACCATACAGTAATGAGAATTGATAAATGACTACATTTCTGGCAGTTCATAAACCGATTTACAAATATGACATTAATCATTAATTGTTTGAGGAATAATTATTCAGAATAACCAACGGAAAATTACTATAACATTTTGACTTTTCGCATGACAAATAATAAACAGAGAAAGGGAATACATTGGGGTATGTGTAGCAGTGTAGCTAACATACATCTTAAATGAGATTTGATCAACTTTATTAGAGATAGCCTCTATCATGGTACGTCGTGTAGCAGTGCAGCTAACATATATCTTATATGAGATTTGATCAACTTTATTAGAGATAGCCTCTATCATGGTACGTCGTGTAGCAGTGCAGCTAACATACATCTTATATGAGATTTGATCAATCAACTTTATTAGAGATCGCCACTATCATCATGTTGTCCGTTACTCATAAATAGTTATGCTCTTCCTTAGCTCGCCAGGTTATGTGTCTATAACTGCAGCTTTGATACAATACTAGAGGGCAGAAGTTATTGTTACAATATTAAAGTTACAGAAGGCGATGTTACGATACTAGAGTACAGAGTTACTGCTACAATATTAGAGTTACAGAAGGTGATGTTACAATACTAGAGTACATAAGTTATTTTAACAATATTAGAGTTACAGAAGGTGATGTTACAATACTAGAGAACAGAAGTTACTGTTACAATATTAGAGTTACAGAAGGTGATGTTACGATACTAGAGTACAGAGTTATTGCTACAATGCGAAATTTATAGAAATTATTGTTACGATACGAAAGTTACAGACGTTGTTGTTACACTACAAGAGTTCTGAAGTTATTCTTACAATAATATAGAACAGTAATGTTACGACACCATAGATACAGGAATTAATGCTACTTTACTTTGGATACAGGAGTTTATGTTACGATACTATAGATAAAAGAATTAATTTTATGTGTCTAGAGTACAGAAGTTATTGTTACAATACTAGAGTACAGAAGTTATTGTTACAATACTAGAGTACATACGATATCGTTACCATACTAGAGTACATAAGTTATTCATACTATACTAGAGTACAGAAAGTATTGATACGATACTACTAAAGTACATAAGTTATCCATACTATACTAGAGTACAGAAAGTATTGATACGATACTACTAGAGTACATAAGATATTGTTACCATAATAGAGTTCAGGAGTTATTGTTACAATACTATAAATACAGTAGTTATTGTTACAATACTATAAATACAGTAGTTATTGTTACAATACTATAAATACAGTAGTTATTGTTACAATACTATAAATACAGTAGTTATTGTTACAATACTATAAATACAGTAGTTATTGTTACAATACTATAAATACAGTAGTTATTGTTACAATACTATAAATACAGGAGTTAATGTTACGATACTCTAAATACAGGTGTTCCTTATGGTCTAATGTGTCCATATAACGTGATTTCGTTCCTACTTTTTAATATTCATCATCATCATCAGGTGCCATGCCGGCTGGCGTAGGCGGTCATGGCTCTCCACAGCTCTCTGTCCACATTATTATGTATCAAAGTCTTTGTTGTTTCTTTGCCGTGCCAGGTTGTCAAACTGTCTAATATTTTCTCACGTTGTCGCCCTCTGTCTCTGGTGCCTTCAATCTTGCCTGTTGTGATTATGTTCTCTAAACCTGCCTGTCTCATGAAGTTGCCAAAAAAAAGAATATTGCCTTTTTCTTATATCGTTGATTACGGTCATATCTAGTAGGTACCACAGATTTCGCTAGTCTACGGAATGTGGACGAACTTGCATATTATGCACACGTTCATTTTAAGTGCGTAATAGTGAGCGCACTTGTCGCGCTGTCAATTAAATTACGTCATTTCAGACGGTGTAGTCAGAGACACAAAATGCCTTTTTTGGGGGCGAAGAGATTACATTATGTCACGAATTAATTTCACGAATGCGCATTGTAGGAGAAAGGGGAATCCTAGAGTGTAGGAGGGGTGTTAGAGGGTAGGTTTAGAGCTAATTCTAACCGTAGCACTCCCTCTAAATGCTATACATCTATGTCTCGAGGGAAACAGAATCTATGTTACTTCTTTTTCAGTCGAAAGATTCGATACGGCAGTCATTTAATCTAATAAAAAAATGAACCGGCAGAGCGACTTCAGAAGCTACTAAAAATGTACGCACGGTCAATTATTTAAAAACTGTGAACGCTAAAAGGCACATGATATGGGATAGAACCGAAAGTTATTGATACGATATCATTCTGTACCATGATAGTGGTGCAGAAAGTACTGTTAGGATACTAAAGTGCAGAAGTTATTGCTTTGATACTAGAGTACATAAATTACTGATACAATACTAGAGTACTTCTTCTTCTTCAGCGTTCATTCTCAAACTCCTGCTGGATTTCTCTAGTAGCAGGACCATGATCCATTCTAGATTTCCAGCAGGATGTAGTCCAGAGAATGGAAATGCGTTGTGTAGCCGTTTTATTTGCGCCAATGACCCGACACATCCATCTTCGGCAGGATACTAGAGTACAAAAGTTATTGATACGATACTAGAATACAAAAATTATTGATACGATACTAGAGTACAAAAATTATTGATACGATACTGAGTACACAAGTTATTGATACGATACTAGAGTACAAAATTTATTGATACGATACTAGAGTACAAACGTTATTGATACGATACTAGAGTACACAAGTTATTGATACGATACTAGAGTACAAACGTTATTTATACGATACTAGAGTACACAAGTTATTGATACGATACTAGAGTACAAAAGTTATTGATACGATACTAGAGTACAAAAGTTATTGATACGATATTAGAGTACAAAAGTTATTGATACGATATTAGAGTACAAAAGTTATTGATACGATATTAGAGTACAAAAGTTATTGATACGATATTAGAGTACAAAAGTTATTGATACGATATTAGAGTACAAAAGTTATTGATACGACATTAGAGTACAAAAGTTATTGATACAATATTAGAGTACACAAGTTATTGATACGATATTAGAGTACAAAAGTTATTGATACGATATTAGAGTACAAAAGTTATTGATACGATATTAGAGTACAAAAGTTATTGATACGATATTAGAGTACAAAAGTTATTGATACGATACTAGAATAATACAAGCGTGAAGAACGTATTTTTACGACACTAGAGTACATGTAGTATTCTTAGAATGTCATAGTACAGAAGATAATTTTACAAAACTAAAGTGCAGAGCTCAACTTAATCATACAAATGTTACATAAACAGTAAAATATTAAAAACAGAACGAGGGAAAGCGGTGTATGCACATTGTGATAATAAACGTGAGAAGTCCATGTTTACGATATCCTGTATCTTATCTCGGTTCTCACTGTTTCATCTCTGGGCTATAGATCAAAGGTCACCACGGGTAATTAAACGAGACACGCCGAGCTAATTAAAAGCTTTGAGCATTACACATAAAGACAAGAGAGCCGTTTGAATTAATGAATTCACGTGACCTTAGAAAGGGTCAGTGCTTATGACTACATGCACGTATCTATGAAGTTAGGGAAGAGGCCACACTTAGATAATGGATGCCTGTTATTGGATGATTTAATTATGTTGTGTCTTTTTTCGTCTTGGTTGAAGCCAACAGGTGAAGTCAACCGTCTTGAGTGAAGAAAGCAGCCAAGCAGGCTCTAGTATAGACCTCTCAACAGGACGTTACACGCCTTCATTTCAGACATTTGTTATTATTGATGTGATTTTCATTGTTCACTATTTATATACTCGGAGTCGCCTATCAAAAACGGCCATAGAAGATCAACGAAATACAAGGAAGTAATCACAAATCAACCATCTAAGTCATGTTTACTATCTGTTGAGAGGTCTTATAAGTACTGAAGATCACGCACCAGACCCCACAGCTGGGGTTTTCCAACTAGTTATGAGATTTTTTTGTTGAAGCCTGGGGTGAAGCGATTAATTTTGGTAAGAAATGGGGGGGGGAGGACAAAACTGTATTTATCAGCGGTATTTTCTTGTTAACCGTTGGAAATTACAACAAATGTACGTTTGTGTACACATGTATGTTGTGTGCACATGTATGTAGTGTGCACATGTATGTTGTGTGCACATGTATGTTGTGTGCACATGTATGTTGTGTGCACATGTATGTTTGTGTGCACA
Organism: Meghimatium bilineatum; assembly: GCA_034231615.1. NCBI lineage: Eukaryota > Metazoa > Mollusca > Gastropoda > Stylommatophora > Philomycidae > Meghimatium > Meghimatium bilineatum. Next base: position 21,879,912 of record CM067315.1, read on the forward strand.
TGTATGTTTGTGTGCACATGTATGTAGTGTGCACATGTATGTTGTGTGCACATGTATGTTGTATGCACATGTATGTTGTGTGCACATGTATGTTACGTGCACATGTATGTTGTGTGCACATGTATCTTGTGCACATGTATGTTGTGTGCACATGAATGTTGTGTGCACATGTATGTTGTGTGCACATGTATGTTGTGTGCACATGTATGGTGTGTGCACATGTATGTTGTGTGCACATGTATGTTGTGTGCATATGTATGTTGTGTGCATATCTATGTTGTGTGCACAATTTCGATGAAAAGTTGAATAATATACTCCTCATATCGTATATTTAAACATATCAGTGACTTTCTTGTGATTAATTTACAACGTTTTTTTACTTCTATTTCTCTAGTCGTTCGTATATTTATGATAGTCAAATTCTATATTAGTTTATTGTTCACCGTGTATTAAAGGGAACAAAAACAAATGTCAGATTTACTTGAGTGATGTCATGTGACGTATTCTCTCCAGAACGTTGTCTTCCCAGAAGAAGAAGAAGAAGACGTAGATGATTGACTTCATTGTATTCGGTTTCTCATATGTACACGGTCACTTTCAATGAAGCAGCAAGCTGCCTGCCGAGAGTACCACTCATAGCACGTAACTCCGTAGCTTCAAGTGATAATCCACAGGGATGTTTGAGAAAGTTATCTTCGACAGTTGTCTTCCCAATGAACTCCTTGAACCTTTCTCTGTCATGGGCGATGTGACTTGCATTTTCCAACCACATATGCATGTTATCTTTAATGTTGTCAGTCCATCGTCTTCTTTGCCTCCCCTTTTTCCTTCACCCAGGTGCTCTGCCCTCCATTATTTGTCTTTCTAAACAGTTGTTTCTTTTTATATGACCAGACTGGGGTAGTTTTCTTTTTGCTATTTGCTTAGTAACCAACACTGTTTCCTTCACCTTTCCAACACCAACCTTCAACGTGTTTATAATATCTGAGTTTTTCCTCTTCTTTTTTTTTTATCATTATAATCTAAGAATTTTTCTGTAGCATTTCATCTCAAAGGCGGTGATCCCATTTGCCGGTGTTTTACTTAGGGTCCATGTTTCACATCCGTATAATACAACCGGAAAAAGAAATGTTCTTAGCTCTTCTTCTTCTTCTTCTTCTTTCGTTCACTTGAAACATGTCTATATCTGTAATTCTGTCTCCTTAATAAAACTCACACTTGAAACATGTCTATATCTGTAATTCTGTCTCCTTAATAAAACTCACACTTGAAACATGTCTATATCTGTAATTCTGTCTCCTGAATAAAACTCACACTTGAAACATGTCTATATCTGTAATTCTGTCTCCTTAATAAAACTCACTGTCTTTTGTAGTTCATACTGTGTCCCATAGAGCTTTGATTCCAGTGTTGTTTCCTCAGGCCAATATGTCTGCCTCAGCGTTTCATGCTCAGAACACTCTTGAAGTATAGGTTTGGCACTCTGTGCTGCCTGTCCACATGTACACATGGCCGTGTTGCCAATCTTGAACTTTGTATACATGTGACTGCGGAGTCGGTTGTGTCCTGTTCTGAGACGTAGCATTATAACTTGTTCTGATCTGTTCTTAATGTGATAGTCATCTTGTGTTGGTGTTTGTGGCTTTCTTGTTCTTAGTAATATAATTAGAAAATAAGCAATATATTTTTGTCAATGAAAGCGACTGCTAAATAAAAAATTAGGCAATTTTTACAATTTTGTAAAAACTTGTTTCAAGATACCACGAAGGAAGCTGTCTGCAGATAATTGCAAAGATTTACGAACTTCACAATCAAGATCATACTCTGTCAATTCATGCATATAGTTTTCATAAAGGATAGGTTGTCGACACTGATGTAGACACCAGACGGGAAGTAACAGCTGTCACAAGCAGTGAAACAAAAGATATAGTCTACATTTTATATTTATAAAATGAATAAATGAATTATGAAACTGCAAGTTCCTTTATGTTGATTTTTAAGTTTCTCATTTTGAAGAGTTGCTATACAATAATAATAATAATGATAATAATAATAATAATAATAATAATAATAATAATAATAATAATAATAATAATAATAATAATAATGATAATAATAATAATAATAATAATAATAATAATAATAATGATAATAATAATAATAATAACTACCCAGAATCCGTCATGGTTGTGGAGTTGCCACGCTGGAAGCATCAGCACAGAAAGCCCTCCAAACACTGTTGTCCTCAGCCATTTGGACATGTGTAAAGGAATCATGCCCAGACTTTTCCTCGATGTTGTTAAACCAGTATTTGTTTTGTCCTCTTCTTCTCTTTCCAGTCTCGAGTATTCTCTTAAAACAAACTTTTTAAAGTTAGCCCTGTCTCGTTGCATTTGTAAACCAAAAATGTTTATGCTGTTTCACGATTGCCAAAATTGGTTGAGACAGAGATATTGATACATAAAATTGGCTGTCAGTAAATCCATGTTTATAATTGTGGTTAATAATAATGTACAAGTAATTACAAAGTGATATCACCCAACTGCTCTCCAGTTGTGTTACTACATTATTTAAGCGTGTCTGTGGTTAACAAGGCAGTGGTTTGATAACAAGGAAGTGATTTCATAGCATGGTAACAAGGAAATTGTTTGTAAACAAGGAAGTGATTTCATAGCATGCTAGCAAGAAAGTTGTTTGAGAACACGGAAGTGGCTTGAAAACATGGAAGTGAATTGAGAACACGGAAGTGGCTTGAGAAGAAGCAAGTAAATTGAGAACAATGAAGTGGTTTTAATAATAAGGAAGTGGTTTGATAACAAAGAAGTGGTTTGAGAACAAGGAAGGGGATTTAGAACAAGGAAGTGGTTTTAGAACAACTCGCAACAGTGAACATAAGACTCCAACACTCAACAGTGTACAGAAGTGTACAATTCTTTTCAAATAATCCTCCTCCTACTGAGAGATTTAAATGAAGTAAACTAAAAGTCATATCCTTTAAATTGACAATAATGATGTAAAGAAGAGTACCCTGACAATTAGAGTGTATTATCCAAATCAAAGTCATGATGCATTTGTATCAACTACTTTGAAACGTTAGTTTCATTTGTATCAACTTCTTTGACACGCTAGCCAACCTCCTTCTGACTTCTTCATAGCAATCCCATTACTGTTGATAAGAGAACCAAGGTATTCAAAACTGCTGACTCTTTCTAATTCGCTGTTGTTGATACTGATTGAGAATTTGCTAATGGTTTTGTCACTTGTCATATTCTTGGTCCTGCTTCCGTTCAGAAATAAGTTTTATTTTTCACTATGTTCTTTAATGAAGATAAGATGTTCTTTAATGGAGTTTATGAGGTGTTCGAGAACTGCTTGACTGTGTGCCAATAATGATGTATCGTCCGCATATCTTTGTTCTGGTATATCGTGACGTCCGATGTTTAATGAGTCGAAGTTATTTCTCTGTTGGTCAATTCTTACATTCATTATTATGTTCTCTGCATAAATGTTGAAGAGATATGGTGATAGGGCACATCCTTGTCTGACTTCTTTGTCTATGCTTAACCAATCATATGTTTCACTGTCTATTCTCACAGCTGCTTGCTGGTCGTGATAGGATTGTGTGTAGCGGGACATACATGTCCTTTACGATATTCCAAAGATTTTGATGTTGTACACAATCGAATTCTTTAGTGTAGCAAATAAAGCATGTGTATATGTCGACATTAAACTCTACATTTTCACGCTCCCCTGCGGAAATCACACGGACTTTCGTGGTAGTTATCAAAGAGCGAACGCAAAAGAAGAGGATGATACTGATTCACAGAAAAGTGTCTCGCCAATAAGAATGCAATCTCAACATTTCAAACTAATAGCTACATGTAATATACGAATGTCGGCTTCTATAAAAATTGTGTATCACCTTTTCACAATTCCCTTCACATATTTAAATTCCCATTTGACTATTTCATTGTTCTAGAGAATCCCCATTTGTCTCCCCATTTGTACTGCGTTATTCTCCATGTTACCACTCTACTTGAAAAAAAAAGCACAACTCAGATAAAGTGAATCCTTATCTTCAAGCCGTAATTCTGATACACGATAAAAAAAGTGAACTTGCCAATAAAAAGTAATGACTCTGTATCACATCAATGATTTCTGAAAGGTAAGGTAAACTACTTAACCACTTTCACAAATTACAAAACTGGACAATACAAATCAAGTCAAAAAACATTCACAAGAAACACAACAAAGGGACAACTACAAATTAAAACAAAATGGACGAAACAAGGAAATAACTAAAACAAAATAAACATAAACAATAACAATATCAGCATCAAGAAGAATAAAAAGAAGCATATAATCAATATCAACAGTAATAACATAAGGACAACAATAACAGGAAAAATTACAATAATAGTAACATTAGAAAAAAAGGACAACCATCTGCTGCTGTTTCTACGAGCCGAAATAAATATCAATGTATCTACAACAGCAAATGACAATACTAGTTGAAATGAAATCGTTTCCTTTCACAGTAAAAGTACGCGAGCATACTCTATTGAAAGCATACAAATGGACACAAGACCTGCCATTTGCGCTGTCGAGCAGTTAGGACTCCTGCTGAATACAATTTTTGCAGCTTTCAAATTTAGAAGTCATTGTCCGTTCACTCATAAAAAATTATATTTTGGGGAAATAGGATATAACGAAACATTTTTTTCTTTAGTGTGCACGCTGAAAAAATCGTGTACTCAAGCCATATTTCTTTCTTTATGTTGACAGTGCACCACTCCACCGGTCCACAACTAATTGGCTTTCTGGAACGACCATGCTGGCTGGTTCCCAATCAACCCTCTCGTTCAGATTATCAGAGAAAAAAAAACAACAACCTGAATATATCTAAATTTAGATATAAAATCTCCATGCTCAGAGAGTTAGGAGAATATTTCACAAATAAGAGGTTTGTCTGCTTTGTTTTATGATTATATGTCCACACACATGTTATCAATCTTGAGCTTGTTCTTTTGTTTAACGTTTTCTCTTTCTAATTTTCTTTTCCGGTTCTTTTTTAGTTTACATTGGTTACATTTTTTCAATTCAGAAACGTGCCATTTTTTTAAAACCACGTGCCATTTGGTCAGGAAGTGGGGGTGAATACTTGGTCTCATTATAGGCATGGGAGAGAGGGAACCTTTAGTGATTCCTTTAGTGTTATACAAACATCGTCTGTCAAATCCATTTGTTCTTCTTTGTGTCTTGAAATATTCAAGGTCAAACTAGGCCTGCATGACCAGTGAAACTTTCTAATTTAGTATTCAAATGTTGTAAGTTCAACTCTGCCACTGATAGGATAGGTATATGCTCTGAGTTAAACTCTGCCACAGATAGGATAGGTATATGCTCTGAGTTAAACTCTGCCACATATAGGATAGGTATATGTTCTGAGTTAAACTCTGCCACAGATAGGATAGGTATATGCTCTGAGTTAAACTCTGCCACATATAGGATAGGTATATGCTCTGAGTTAAACTCTGCCACATATAGGATAGGTATATGTTCTGAGTTAACTCTGCCACATATAAGATAGGTATATGTTCTGAGTTAAACTCTGCCACAGATATGATAGGTATATGTTCTGAGTTAAACTCTGCCACAGATATGATAGGTATATGTTCTGAGTTAAACTCTGCCACGGATAGGATAGGTATATGTTCTGAGTTCAACGCTGCCACAGTTGGGAAAGATAACTGTTCTTAGTTCAACACTCCCACAGTAGGGAAATGTTAATGTTCTGAGTTCAACACTCCCACAGTAGGGAAATGTTAATGTTCTGAGTTCAACACTCCCACAGTAGGGAAATGTTAATGTTCTGAGTTCAACACTCCCACAGTTTGAATAGATACATTAAGCAAGAGAGCGTATTACCCCAGCCCCCTTTCTAATCTGAGAAGAATGCTTATTCTGTATGTTATGAGACGATAACACTCACAGATAACACTACAACAAAAAATGATCATTGTGTGTCTAATATAACTCAAATTTGATTAGAACTGGTCTGTTGATTAAATTTCGTCTGTCTGATTGTTTGTATCGATCTAAACAATTAACAAATTCACCTCTCTTGTATCAGTACAATCGTCCTACAAGTGAATTCAAGCAGGAAGTATAAGGATAAATAAAAAATCATTGAGACTAACGGGAATTGAACCACGTCCGCTTTAGCGACACCGAATCGCTTTGCAATAGTAAGTAAACGGGGCTCTTTTTCGTATTTAACTAACCACATCTCCTAAAGAAATGGCGATTTTGTTAAGGCATTCAATCTGTGTGCTCAAGTCACTGAGAACGGACCAATCGAGATAAGGACTATTACGACAACAACTAACAGCCCGTATACGTTTTAAAGTACCCTTAGGACCACAAACATAGAACATACATATTCGTAACCAAGGGCCAAATGGCCTACTTGTAAACATAAACAACATAGAGACAGGACAATGCTGCTTCAAATATCACACTTGTGGATGTCCCAAAACTGGGAAACACTCTTTTATATGTCTCATATCTCGGAAAGTCTCAAGTTTGTGCATATGCACCGTGGGTTATGCAAATACAAGAGACTCATGGCGGTTGTTTTAATGCTTTTCTTCAAATATATCATGCCAGCTGGTTATACACAACATCACGTATCATTGCTGATTGTCATAGGTTGGTGACATAAAGTGCAGTGGAATCCCTTATAACAACTTGGTCCGGACCGATCAAATATGCATGTAATAACAGAAATTCGCTATAGACATTACAAACACTATGTAATAAATATAATTGGAGATTTGGAAAAGTGTTGTTATATAGAGGAAGTTGTTATAAAAGAATGCGGTATAGAGAGATTTCACTGTATACATGAATGATAAATAAGAAGTACGGATGAAGTCCAATCAGGCAAGATTATAACGCATGCGAGAAACTCTGGATCTATTTGTAGAAGGATATGGCGGAAACAAAATGCAGTGAAATAGAGGAGATGTCCATACAAAAGAAGACAAAATTAATGCATAAGGAGATAAGGCTGATCACAAATAAGAAAAACCCTATAAATGGGGGTGGCTGCATTAAAGGCAAAAATGAGGGAAAAAATTGATAAAACAGAAGTACTTACAAGATGGGCAGATTATGTGACAGAACTGTTTGACGACCAACGGAACACAAAACCAACAATACACAATAATGATGGACCAGCAATACTGAAATCAGAAATAGAACATGCAATAAATTCATTAAAATGTGGAGAGGCTGCAGGCTCCGACAACATAACAGAAGACATAATAAAAACTCTAAATGAGTTTGGTGTAGATACTATCACAGAAATTTGAAATGCTGTAACCTGATATCTGACTGAAGAACGATGAAGAAGAATCTAATGAGCCATCTAACTAAAATACTCCTCAAGATAATACATGAAAGAATTAAGAACAAGATAGACACGGAGGTTGGTGAAGAACAATTCGCTTTTAGGAAAAACAAAGGAACCAGAGAAGCTATACTGAGTATCCGGCTAGTGATAGATAAATATATAGAAGTCCAAAAAAGTATCTATATTTGCTTCATAGACTACAGCAAGGCCTTTGACAGAGTCCAGCATGAAAAATTAATCAAATGTTTTCAAGAAATAGGCATAGATGGAAAAGACATCAGACTGATTAGAAATATATATTGGGAACAAACTGCATCAATAAGGTGTGAAAACAGCTACTCTCCATACATAGAAATAAGAAGAGGGGTAAGACAAGGATGCATTTTATCACCAAGCCTATTTAATATCTACACAGAGAATATCTTTAAAAATATAGAAGAAATACCAGGACTCAAGATCAATGGGAAAATAATAAACAACCTTAGCAGATGACACTGTTCTTTTGGCAGAAAGTGAACATGAACTACAAAGACTAATAGATCAAGTCAATAAATCAAGTAAAGAATATGGACTGGATACAAATATCAACAAAAAAAACACCATGAACTCAGCAAAGATACAGAAGAACAAGAGGTAAACATAAACACACATGAAGAGAAACTACAACAAGTAACACATAATCAATATCTTGGACACAGTAACAAATGATGGCAGATGTGAAACAGAAGTTAAAAGGAGAATAGGAATAGCTAAAAGTACCTTCAATGACATGAGGAAATTATTAATATCTAAACAAATTACAAACAAGTTAAAAATGAGAATTATAAAATGCTACATCTATTCTATAGTAATGTATGGCTCAGAAACGTGGACACTAAATAAACAATTACAAGACAAAATGGATGCCTTTGAGATGTGGATACATAAAAGAATAGGTAGAAGATTATGGAAAGAGAAGAAAACAAAGAAAGAGAATCTAAAAACACTTAATATGAAGAAAGAACTACTAAGAGAAATAAAGATCAGGCAAATAAAATACTTTGAACATATTAAAAGACATGACACCTTATTGAAGACCTTACTTGAGGGTAAAGTCAAAGGGAAGCGAGCAAGAGGTAGGCAGATATACAAGTGGGAGAGTAACATCACACGAAGGACAGGTTACAGTCTAGCAGAGTGCACCACCAAGACAAGAGACAGGAGATGTTGGAGATACGTTGCAGCCAACCATTGTTGCGCGAAGACGGCACTTAATGATGATGATGATGGCTGATCGACAGACTGAGAGTGTGCACTTAGAAAAAGTGAAGAATGGATGTACGCAAGATAAACGAATAATACTGAAAAAATTCAAAGATATATCTGATAGGGGGTCACAATTCCCTGGAGCGGCATTAATATCAATAACGTTCAGGATAGTACATACGAAAGAGAAAAAAAACCCTCATCATAAACATTAGTTTCACGAGCAGACACAACATTAAGCAGCGTGTGATATCATGTAATCGGAGCCAAGGCTCTAATCTTCGACCTATTCTAAACAATTTAATTTTTCAAGGGAAACAAAGTGTTTAGATAAACATTCACGAGTATTAGGTTTCTCCTTCATTCTCTTATCATTCTCTTGCGTTGCAGTTTTGTATTATTTCTGTTTTTCCAATCTTCTTGCACTGTTCATTGTTCTGTTTGGTTTCGTGGAAACTTTGGGGCAGTGACGTTTTAGAAATAAGCCCAGATAACCCCAGACTATATAATTCATCTAAGCAAGGCCAAGGCCTAAAATATGTCTTCAATAGGTGAAGCTTGGAACAGTATAATTCAGTTTTGTTAATCACTAGACGCACACATAAACCGATGTTTCGATAAACAGAGTTTTATCGAGATTACATAAACAACCAAAGAAAACGATAAGTAAGAACGGCACTATTGGCGTTTACACAAAACGTCTATGTGAACGTGTGAATGTTTCGACCAGAAAGCCTTTTCATAAAGGCCATTTTTTAGAAAATGGTAAGAATGACACTATTGATGTTCAAATGGCAGAAAATAATATGTATATTTTACAATTTTTAATATATATTTCAAGTATAATTTTTCGGTCACTATTATTTTATCATTATTATGAACTATTGACGTTAACATGGAAGAAAAAAATATACTTAAAATATATATTATAAATTGTCAAAAAATGCATATTATGCCATTTGAACGTCAATAGTGTCCGTCTTACCATTTTTTTATAAAGGCATTTTGGTCGAAACTTCTCTCTGTGTGTTTCATTATGGTTTATTCCAGTGATTAGCAAAACTTCATTATCCTATTCCAAACTTTGACTGCTGAGTTTCAGTTTTGTTGCAGTGATTCTATATAATGTTTAAAAAACAAAACAAAAAGGAAAAGAAAAAAACAACAACAAAAACTCAACATTATTGCAAGCGTGTACAAACATTGTGTTTTATGGAATTAATGTTTCAACCTTGCCATGAAAAAACTTTCAGACTTTAATTAAACCAAACCCGTCTCCAGTCATTCCCAATGGTCTATTGAAGGTGCTGGTTCGCCCACCACAGTTGGCTCTGGCAATGCTTGTCAAAAAAAATATAACCCCTGTAGAGTCTTCTAGCCCATAGACCAGCGTCGTGCAGCCGGTTCCTGACCGTTTGATCGGAAATTCAACGAGCTGCTGGCATTAACTGGACTGTGGAGGACGAAGATGAAAATCGATTCCTGAGGTGACGCAGTCGTAGGAAGTTCGGCAGATCATTCTGGATCTTTCACTGCGAGGTCGATCTGCCACTGAGCCAGTTTGTTGAAATCCCACCTAAAGGTGACTAATAGTGCCGCTAGCATCATTAAATTGTCTTGCCACAATACTTTGTGATTGTCCAGTCTCCAAGCGTCCAATGACTGATGATGTATCGTTGTTATGTAGTCAGATGAACTATACTTGCCCATTAAATTGCAACTGAATTTATTCGAGGACCGTCAATCTTTTATAGGGATTCAATAATATGGTCAGAGAGTTTTGTATTCGGTACGTTTCAGAGGATTCTCAACAACCTGTCACGAGTAATTGTAAAAATATTTTGCCCTTGAGCTATTTAATGACCTCACGAATCATGAGGTGAGTACAATTCAAGCAACCACGAGAAGTCAATGAGCAGGTGGATACAGATGATAGGTTGAATGATGTCCAGTCAACGACTATCTCTTCTAAAAGTAACTCCAAAAAACGAAGGTTTTCTTTTTTTTGAGCAGTATTTTATCGATATTCAGCAAGAGATTCGAGTTTGCCTAAAAACAAAGGGCATTCATCTATTTTCCTGTTTTCTATCGTATTCCTGAGACTTTGGTGACGTATGTTTAAAAAGTCGATATGTGCAGCAAGGGTGTACCCATCACTTTTTTAAAATAAATGCCTAAAATGTCATGTTCTGATTTCATAAAGGGGATTTCTTTTTTTTTTTAAATGTGTGCCGAGGTCTTATATACCGCAGATGAACATGGGTCAGCTGGAATATATTTGCTTCGGGGTCGACACGTCTTCAGAATTCGATCACAGTGCCTCCTCTGTTTTTTCTTTCTATAATCCTTCTATGCTTTGTACTTCTGTTTTTTCTTTCTATAATCCTTCATACTTTGTACTTCTGTTTTTTCTTTCTATAATCCTTCTATGCTTTGTACTTCTATTTTTTCTTTCTATAACCCTTCCATGCTTTGTACTTCTGTTTTTTCTTTCTATAATCCTTCATACTTTGTACTTCTGTTTTTTCTTTCTATAATCCTTCTATGCTTTGTACTTCTGTTTTTTTTCTTTCTATAATCCTTCCATTCTGTGTACTTCTGTTTTTTCTTTCTATAATCCTTCCATGCTTTGTACTTCTGTTTATTCTTTCTATAATCCTTCCATGCTTTTTACTTCTGTTTTTTCTTTCTATAATCCTTCCATGCTTTGTACTTCTGTTTTTTCTTTCTATAATCCTTTCATGCTTTGTAATTCTAATTTTTTTTCCTTACGGAATATAATGAGATATGTATTTTGTCTATGGTCAATGCAGACCTGCTTGTCCGGGACAATGAGGCGTTCAGACTATCCACAACGAAGACAACGAAGTTCTGGAAAAAATTATGTTATTTGATATTTATATATGCATGTTGGATGACGTTTATTTCTATATTGATGTATATATATAGCTATATGTGTATGTATATATCTATATGTGTATGTATATATATATATGTGTGTATGTATATATCTATATGTGTATGTATATATCTATATGTGTATGTATATATCTATATGTGTATGTATATCTCTATATGTGTATGTATATATCTATATGTGTATGTATATCTCTATATGTGTATGTATATATCTATATGTGTATGTATATAACTATATGTGTATGTATATATCTATATGTGTATGTATATATCTATATGTGTATGTATATCTCTATATGTGTATGTATATATCTATATGTATATACCTAGTATATACCCATGGATAGTTCGAAAAACAATTCTAAAATTGTAATTGTTAAGGTTAGTATACGTCGAAGATGGCTGACTCCTTAAGAACATCATAAAAAGAAAGATGTGTTTATGTGGTTATATAAAGAGGCGTAACAGCATGGAAAGATTAATAGCTGAATGCAGAGTTAGCAGCAACAGGTGAAGGGGCGCCAAAGACGACAATTGTGCAGTGGTATATCAGATTGTTTAAACATAAATAAAGCTGCGACAGGTCAATTCTCCCAGAATCGCGAGTGTTCAGAGAATCCATAAGCAAGACCAGATTCTGGATAGAATATGTCACATGATGATGATAATGATATGTATATATGAGTCTTCTTCTTCTTCTTTTCTTCCTCTTTTACCCTTTACGGGTGTCGAGGGAGATACAATGTTCTTGTTCTCGCTTTTCTGGCAGCTTCAGATAATGTTATTTGGTGTTCGTGTAATGTCTCTTTGATGTTGTCGATCCAGCGTACTCTAGGTCTACCCTTGGATCTTCGTTCTGCTTCTCCTCTCTTCATATATGCTTTATAAACTAAAGAATCACGGCATTCTTTCCAGATGACCGAACCATTTTATCTGTTGGTTTTGTATGTATTGTAGAACTGATATGACATCCACTCTTTCTCTTATGACATCGTTTCTAATGCTGTGTCTTCTGGTCACTCCTGTGGCTTTTCTCAGACATATCATCTCTGTTGTAACCAGTTATCTCTTATGTTTTGTTATTAAGGACCATGTTTGACATTAGTAGCACAGGGTTGGAATGAAGATACTTTGGATAAGATGTTTTTTTGTTGACATTGGTAGCATTTTGTGTTGCAATAAAGGGGATAATTGACCCAGTATTTGATTCGCTTTGTTTAAACGAATGTCTATTTCGGTGTCCATCTTTCGATCTGAAGAGAATGTTACGTATATATGAGTATGAATATATATCTATTAGTGTATGTATATGTCTATATGTGTATGTATATGTCTATATGTGTATCTATATGTCTATATGTGTATGTATATGTCTATATGTGTATGTATATGTCTATTAGTGTATGTATATGTCTATATGTGTATGTATATGTCTATTAGTGTATGTATATGTCTATTAGTGTATGTATATGTCTATTAGTGTATGTATATGTCTATATGTGTATGTATATGTCTATATGTGTATGTATATGTCTATATGTGTATGTATATGTCTATTAGTGTATGTATATGTCTATATGTTTATGTATATGTCTATATGTGTATGTATATGTCTATATGTGTATGTATATGTCTATATGTGTATGTATATGTCTATATGTGTATGTATATGTCTATATGTATATGTATATGTCTATATGTGTATGTATATGTCTATATGTGTATGTATATGTCTATATGTGTATGTATATGTCTATATGTGTATGTATATATCTATATGTGTATGTATATGTCTATATGTGTATGTATATGTCTATTAGTGTATGTATATGTCTATATGTGTATGTATATATCTATTAGTGTATGTATATGTTTATATGTGTATGTATATGTCTATTAGTGTATGTATATGTCTATATGTGTATGTATATGTCTATTAGTGTATGTATATGTCTATATGTGTATGTATATATCTATTAGTGTATGTATATGTCTATATGTGTATCTATATGTCTATATGTGTATGTATATGTCTATTAGTGTATGTATATGTCTATTAGTGTATGTATATGTCTATTAGTGTATCTATATGTCTACATGTGTATCTATATGTCTATATGTGTATGTATATGTATATGTCTATTAGTGTATGTATATGTCTATTAGTGTATGTATATGTCTATATGTGTATGTATATGTCTATATGTGTATGCATATGTCTATATGTGTATGTATATGTCTATTAGTGTATGTATATATCTATATGTATATGTCTATATGTGTATGTCTATTAGTGTATGTATATGTCTATTAGTGTATGTATATATCTATATGTGTATGTATATGTCTATATGTGTATGTATATGTCTATATGTGTATGTATATGTCTATATGTGTATGTAATATTATCGAGATGTTAGCCTCCAGTTTTCAGTGAACATGCTGTTATTTCTTCTCAATCACTCGCTGCTTATCTCTGTTTTTATTTTTATTATTCTTTAATGTCGCTTCAGACTTTGTGAACTTGTTGTTAACACTGGCATGCATACAGAACTAATCGTCGACTAGATTTCTATCATTAATAGAAAACAAAGAGTTATGAGAAACATAGAAAGAAAGTGGGCACATTTTTCATCTCTTTGAAATTCATGAATACACTAGACTTAAAACTTATAATAGAATGAATGGCCCCAAACAAATTTTAACGTTAATTGGCCTGATAAAATCGCTTTTACTATAATTATTATATGATAATATCGCTTTTACTATAATTATTATATGATAAAATCGTAACAGGACACCACACAGGTCATTCGACCACAAGATACGCCCCGATATAACCAAAGAAAATTAAAATTATTTCACGGTTGAAAAGAACGTGACTTTCTCAAGAAAGGCAAATCCAATAATAAATAAACAAATATAATTATTATATGATAAAATCACTATTATTCTGGTTATCACATGATAAGATCGATATTGCAAACCTCAAGCAACTGCACAGTTCTAACATACGCTTATGGTATTCTACTACTAGTCAACATGGATATGAATAAAACAGATATCTCTGACAACGTACAGCGTGGACTAGATCAATTGTCGATATGGTGCATACCATACAACGCTATGATCAAGCTGTTACGGTTGCGGTTCTATAATTATAATTTCTTTACACCAGATTATCACTTAAAATAACTCGAGGGAGGGAGGGGGGTTGGTAGCCCAACATTTCAAATGATCATACATTCTAATCACTTTTGCCACTGCTTTGATTTTTTCCCCCTTGCTCTGGGCGTTTTCGGTCAGATCTCGGTTTCTTGGCTTATCTTCCAAGAATCCGGAATTTATTAGTCTAATTTAAAAAGAAATTAGAAAGTTAGTCGGTCAATGTGTAATTAATTGCTGATTATTGTTTCCCAAGCCTAGCGGAGCACACAGGATAAGTGCATGAAGCCTCTGGTCATTACAGCCGCCCTAAAATGGTTCTCTGAGACCATTTACAGCGGCAGTTATTGGATTACAGTTATTCTATATTATGATATAGTCTGTGCTATAGTCTAAGTTTATCATATAGTCTGTGCTATAGTCTAAGTTTATCATATAGTCTGTGCTATAGTCTAAGTTTATCATATAGTCTGTGCTATAGTCTAAGTTTATCATATAGTCTATGAAATATCAAAATTGGCCGGTATCATTATTGAATATGTCAACTATAACTAATTTCAACTTCATGGTAACACATAGATCTGTTGACATATATGGGTATGCGGAAGCTAGAAACGGACTGAGTTGAATATTCTTCTTCTTCTTCTTCTGCGTTCGTTCTCAAACTCCTGAAGATTATCATGATGTAGTCCGGAGAACGGAATGCGTTGTGCCATGGTTTACAGCATTGCTGCGATATCTGCACCTTTCGGTATGACACATCCGACTTCAGCATGTCTTTGGGTCACTGACCCTATATGTGATGGGACAGCCAACTCCATCCCATAACCTTCTTAGCCGTCTTTTACGACATGCCTGAAAGGTAAACAGTGTTGCTATTCTTTGCTCCCATTTCGGGCCCCGGCAACATACGGGCGTGAGTTGTATCTACATCTTGGAGAGGGATATTAACAATGGATAGGTAGGTGCTTAAAGAATACTTGCTAAAGATAACGCTGCAATTGATTATTTGGTACAATTCCAAAATAAGGGTCTACTTTCACACATTTTATAAAACCATCGCCGACCCGACATTTTGAAACTTGTGACGTCACTAACTACCGGTTCAGCCTTGTATAAATAATGGCTACCCCAAGTTTCTTTAGTTTAATTTGATGTCAAGTTTCAATGTCGCCATTACTATTCTCCTTTTGATTTCAACATGGAATACTCCTGAACTATTTATGTTTGTGCCCAAATAAATGCTAGAAATTTGTTACGTCCTCTAGGTCATAATTGTCAATTATTATGTGAAAATTTCGCCGAAGACGGATGTGTCGGGTCATTGGCGAAATAAAACGGCGACACAACGCATTTCCATTCTCTGGACTACATCCTGCTGGAATTCTAGTAGGACCATGGTCCTGCTACAAGGAAAATCCCGCAGGAGTGTGAGAATGAACGCTGAAGAAGAATATTATTAAAATATACGTATATATATATATATATATATATATATATATATATATATATATATATATATATATATATACGTATACAAATCTATGTTAATGTTAAACGCGTAAAACGCAGGCGCCACCTGGACACACATAGTCGCAGAAACATGATTGTGTATAAGAGAGGTTTATGCAGGGCCAGCCCTAACAATTGAGGGGTCCAATGCGAAAAGGATTGAGCGGGGCCCAGTCTGGGTAAGGAAGAGGATAATAAAATGAATTATAATATGAATTTATGAGCCTATGAAGCGTGGGGCCCACTGCGGCCGCATAGGTTGCAATGGCCTAAGACCGGCCCTGGGTTTATGGATGTCCTCGAAGTTTGGACTTCCAGTATCCCAGAATTACTACATTCTGCCACAGTCACAGTACACACTTCTACGCCACACTTTCTAACCCCATCAGCAGTGGTGGCAGATCTATCATTCCCCGTGACTTTGGGGTCTGCCACAAACAGACAAAGGTGTAATGTCAGAATTCTGTACATTTCGTTATTCATGCGGGTTATTTGACAAAAGACAAAATTAAGAGATTGAGACAAGATGTGACAAAGATTTTTCCACAGGTGACAAGTTGTCAGCATACCTCCCAATTTACCTTTGTCGCCACCGACGACATCCCTTGAAAAAGTCTGTGGCGCTATTCTTTGCAACCTAAACTAGAAATCCAGGCCCGGTTGCAACGCTGGCGGTATACTAATATATGTATATGAGAGCTGATAATTTCTATCATTGCAGTTGGGCTTCAAAATGGTGAATGGTAACTACGATACCAATATAACTAAGCGGCCCTCGCTCGTGGTTGAAAGTTTATATCTTTCAAACAAGAAGTTAACGTCCCTCTTCTTCCTTACTATTCTTCTTCTTTACGTTTGATTAGATAATCAATCAAGTGCCATGCCGACTGGCGTAGGCGATCATGTTTCTCCACGACTCTGTCTCTTGTGTTGTCAATAAGCTCGGTTGGTGAGCTTCTACCGTGCCACGATACAAGCCCATCTAGTAACTTTTCCCTTTGTCGACCTCTATCTCTTCTCCCTTTGATCTTTCCAGTGGTTATTAAGTGTTCAAGCTGTGTTCTTCTCAGCACATGCCCTAGAGACCTTGACTGTCTGCCTCTAATGTTTGATATGATTGATCTTTTTACGCCAGCATCAATGAGAACCTCTGCATTAGTTTTCTTGGCTTTGATTAGATACCTAACAGTGTATGCTAGACATGCAAGAAAATTAAATCATTTCCATCTTACCTGCCTACGTAAATTACTAAACATCCATTGGTGGGACAAAGTACCAGACTACGAGGTCTTGGAAAAATCAACCTTAATAAGCATCCACACAATACTTATGAAGGCCCAGGCACGCTGGGTAGGCCATCTTGTGCGTATGGAGAACTCGCGTTAGCCAAAACAAATATATTATGGAGAACTCAAGGCAGGATTTCGAAAAGCTGGTGGACAGAAAAAGCATTTCAAAGACACGCTCAAGTCATCCTTGAAACATCTTAACATTGACGTAGGCGCTTGGGAGAGCCTCGCTCAGGATAGAACAGCATTTCGTTACAGCAATAGAAAGGGAGCACTAGCGGCGGAAGAATTCAGACAAGGAACTGCAAGACAGAAGCGGACACGTAGAAAAGAAAAAAACATCTCAATCTCACACAGATACCTTCTATTGTTGTCAATTCTGTAAAAGAACATTTTGTGCGCGTATTGGACTTGCTAATCATTTAAAAACGCACTATTAACTTTTATTATTTTTATTATTTATTTTTATTATTATTATGGTTGAGTTTTTGGTCATCGTCGATCACGACGGACGAACATCATCAGATAGCTAACATAAACACACAGGAAATAAACGCTATCATAATTATAGGCGTAGAAGAGAAACCTATGTTAAACATACATTTCATGATGAGAATCTGCATCAAATGAACAGTTTCGTAATCTGGAACACACATTCACAAATAATGGTCTACATCCATATGATGCGTCCTTTACAGAATATTGTTATCATGATCACCCTGTAAGCCTCTCGGTTATAGGCCGGCTGATGTAGGCGATCATCACTCTCCACAGCTGTCTATCTCCAGTATTGTGTATCAAGATCGTTGTTGTTTGCCTGTCTTGCCAGGTTATCAAACTGTCTAATATTTTCTCACGTTGTAGTCCTTTGTCTCTGTTGCCTTCAATCTTGTCTGTTGTTTGTGTCTATGTTCTCAATACCTACCTGTCTCATGATTTTGCCATAAAAATGAAGATTGTCTTTTTCTTATATTATTGATTAAGTTCGTTTAGTATTTGACTCTTTCAATAACTTCACATTAGTGTTTCTGGCAGTTCATGGTATTCCCAGCATTCTTCTGTAGAAACACATCTCTATTTCCTCTAATTTCCCACTTTCATGTGTGTTTATTGTCCAAGACTCGCATCCATGTGTTAGTATAAAGGTTATATAGCTCTGAAGAACTCTCTAATGACAAGGTTGCACAATGTATATTTTCATTTTTCTGAATGTTCTTTTCGCCTGCCCTATTTTCTTCGTATTTCTGTTGAACTTCGTCCACCTTCTGCAATCGTTGTATCTAATATTTGAATTAGTGAACCTGTTTTAATACTATATCATTCACTTTGATCTCCCATGGTGTGGTATTTTGTTTGAAATAACCATTACTTCTCTTTTCTTGATATTTAGGAAGATGCCTGTCTCTTTACTTTCTGTCACTACTACATTAAGTAATTCTTGAAGGTCTTACTCACTTTTAGCAATCAGAACCGCGTCATCCGCATATCTCAAATTATTTATGTTGTCCCCCCCCCCACTGGTATTCCTGGGATATCAACTATTGTACGCATTATGTTTTCACTGCATAAAGAAGATAACGGGTTATATATAAAGTTATATATTTTATAAATATACATATAAAGGTTACAAATAGACTTATAATGGTTATATATAAACGTATACAGGTTACCCATTAAGATATATAAGTCAATATATAGACATCCAATATCACATATTAACGTTACATATTAAAATATACAGGTTATATAAAGACATATAAAGGTTACATTTAGACACGTAGATACTAAACAGTAATGTAAATCAGTGCCACATATAACATATCTTTCAATATTTATTATATTTTTGAATGAAATTGTCAGGAATTATGTTTCATATAAATATTTATCATTTCTGATTCAATGCACAGAACGAAGAGATTAAACAATACTCCGCCCGTGTGTTGCCGGGGCCCGATAGGGGAACATAGAATAGCAACACTGTTTACCTTCAACGCATGTCGTAAAAGGCGACTAAGGAGGTTATGGGATGGAGTTGGCTGCCTTATCCCATATAGGGTCAGTGACCCAAAGCCATGCTGACGTCGCATGTGTCAGGCCGAAAGGCGCAGATATCGCAGCAATGCTGTAAACCATGACACAATGCATTCCGTTCTCCGGACTACATCCTGGTAATCTGCAGGAGTTTGAGAACAAACGAAGAAGAACAACAACAACAATACTCAACTCGGCAGAGATTGACTTTTATAAATCTGATATTTATTCTGGCTATGTTTTGTGTACCTTGATTAGTCATACAGTGAATTAAAGATACACTGAAATATACAGCAATTTATGGGATTTTCCTTGTTACATTTCATGTACTATATATTAGCGAGCGCGTAGCGCAGTGGTTAGAGCACTAGCTTCGCATGTGAGTGGTCCTGGGTTAATTCCCCAGTTGAGGCAGAAATGTTTTTCAGCCCGCATCGTCTCTCCTATTAACCATGCCTTAAGTGGGTACCGGTTTAGTTCCGGAAGTAAAGATTGCGAGGGATGGGAGATGGCTACCACCCTCATACTCATAATCAGAGCCACTGAAATGTGAGATCGTTAACATCTCACAACCCTACGGCATTAATAAATGCTATGGGTTAACGTAATTTAACAGTAATTTAGCATTGTCACGGAGAATTAAAAACTCGACGGCGAGATAAGGAAGATGAAATAATTCCTTTAGCTGCACTTAGTCCTTGACAGTCCAGCAGCCATTCTGATAAAAGCACAGGTTCTCATTTGATTAACAAAGGCAACAGCCAGATACGTACAAGATTTGTTGTCTAAACGATATTATTGTGTTAGGGGAGGGGTGGGGTATGAATTCATGTTTAGACCTCGCAGGAAGGAATTTAAGTTTCATATGTTGATCATGTCGACAGCAGTGCAACATACACTTTCGTGGCGTCGCATTTTGCTGACAAATGTTTTGGTCCAACAGCACACTTAGAATTCAACGGTAACTCGGAGTCTGAAACAACAGAACAAAGGTACAATGCCCACTGACCTGAATCTCTTCACCGTCCACGGGAATCATGTGATTGATTGATTGAAATCCCAGGAATTTCGAGCGATTAGATCTTACTTCCTATGTGCAGTTGGGTGATTTTCTGAGCTTTCTTTCATACCCAGGATATTTCAGCTTTTGGCTTAGTGCAATAAGTAAATTTACGTAGGAAGCCAGAGGACAATACTTAAAAATTCTTGAGACTAACGGGAATTGAACCAGTCCGTTCAACGACACCAAATCGCATAGCAACTATTGCACACGCGTTCTTCCGTACTTGACTAACCGCATTTCCAAAAAAAGATGGGATTTCGTCAAGACATTCAAACCGTGCACTCAAAGTCACCAGAACGGACCGATCGAGACAAGGACTATTACAACAACAACAAACATCCTGTGCAGGTATTGAAATATCCTCAGTAGCAACAAACACATAACATAATATCCGTATTAGTTATACAAGGGCCGATAGGTCTTCTTGTAAACATGGATAACATAAATATAGACAGTTAAATTTTGCTTCAATCAAATAATCCATGTTTACAAGAAGACCTATCGGCCCTTGCATAACTAATAAGGATGTTAAATGTTATATATTGTTGTTACTGAAGATATTTCAATACCTGCACGGGATGTTTGTTGTTGTTGTAATGGTCCTTGTCTCAATTGGTCCGTTCGGGTGAATTTGAGTGCACGCTTTGAATGTCTTGACGAAATCGCATCTTTTTTGGAGATGCGGTTAGTCAAATACGGAAGAACGCGTGCGCAATAGTTGATAGGCGATTTGGTGCCGTTGAACGGACTGGTTCAATTCCCGTTAGTCTCAAGAATGCTTAGTGCAATGTCAATTGTAGGAGCCTTCTGCTCAGAGGAGGACTATAATTGTATAGATTACATGCTAAAGAGCTTCCATAACAGAGCCTCAATTTAACGGCATGTCATCTACTAAGGTTTTCTGTTCCATGTGTGGTTTGTCTAGTGGGCTATTAGTGAGACCCACTGACGCAGCCGCATACGTTTGATCATTTAATAAAAGTGCATAAAAAGAGTATAAAATTGAGAGAAAACGTGCAACCATCATGTTTTCACAGATAACATGTCAGTCAATACCACAACTTCCCTTAATCACCTCGAGCGATATGCTTGGAGAGAAAACATTGACCATATTCTTTGCATCATGAATCATAAACCTAGGCACCGTATCTACACGGGCGAGACAAGCCAAAAAAAACAACAATATTCAATATTTAAATAACAAAACAGTGGTCAAATAATTTTTGCCATTATAATAAAGCATCATACGAGTACGTAGACTACAGGACTAAACTCTTTCTACGTGACGTGTTCCTTACAGAACGTTGTCCTTACTGCCATCCTGTAAACCTATCAGTTCTGTGCAAGCTGGCAAGATCCTTCCAGAGCCATGTTCAGAAGGTCATTGATGTCATGTTTCTATCGTAATTGTGGTCGGCCTCTTGTTATCATTTCTTGAACTTTGCTCTCATCGATTCATCTTTCTAAGCCAGTGTCTCTTTCATCATCATCATGTAGCAAGTATATTCTGAACAGTATGTAACAGTCAGTGGCGTCACTAAGGTGTGCGAGGGGTGCGGACCTCACCGGGTGACGCCATCTCATGGGGTGACACCAAAATGCAAAATATGACTGTCTATGAGTCTATGTCACTGTATTAAATTATTCTTATGCGCTGTTTCATCCCAGTGACAGAAATTTGTTATTGAAATATAAAAACACATCTGTTCTTTTAGTTATAAACAGAAAACAATGTTATAGTTTTGCGTGTATATTAACTTCTGCAGAAGATAACATTAGCCTAATAAAAGAAACGAATAATGATTAGGATTAGCCGTTTCTTTGTACTAACTTGTGATAAGTTGCACTGGAATAACTGTCAAAGTTAAAATATTTGCAACAAGTCACAGATTAGTTCACGAAAAACGAACATCACAAATGAATGGAACTGAGTGCAGTTTCGCACAGTTAGCTAGTTGACGTTTAGCCGACAATATTGTTTGTTTTGCTTTGCTTGTGTAAAGTAGATTTTATTATTATCTAGAGCTTTTGTGATACCAGGGCAGGGCCCCGGTACTTTTTGATTTGAGTGCCCGGACTCTGCCCTGGCACTATTTCCTAGCGAACTTTCTTTATAGAAAACTTCAATTTGACTGCCCCGGTACGTTTTTGTAAAAACCCCTTTTTTAGAAGACGAAGCGACATGCCCACTACACCCCTGATTATCTATAATATAATAGCCTTGTTATGTCAGTACCTCCGGAACGCTCTATAAATAGTGCATTTACATCACAGAATTATGTGCGACATCCAATCAAAATGATTTGTGTTGTGACATTATTCAAAGCGGACATTTTTGTATGCAAATGTAACTGGGGCCCTAACAGGTAAACATCTGTATCGGCTTGTGGTTAAAGTTATCTAAAATACATTATACTTAAAATGTACATGCAATTTGCTTTAAATGATGGATGTAGATGATCCAATCGCAAGGAAGAGTCAATAAAAACTACAAAAAAGCGAAAAGCTAGACGGTTGTGTCGTCAAAGTCAACAGTCACTCCTCGGATTCGTGCCTCAAATGCTGCAGAGCATATCCATGTAATTGAAAGAGAGATGCACAGAATTGATCAATAAACCCTTTAACAAAGATACATACGACTTGTTAATGATGCTGATTTGCTTCGGCGTCGCGCTAAGCTAGAATCACCAGCGAAAATAGAAAATTGACAAGCTATTGAAACTTGAGCAAACACGGAGACGCCGAGCGCTAGATTCCGAGTCTCACTCATGGTCACAAATGCGCCAAAGTCAAGCAGTTTCAAATGAAGCTGCAAATTTCGCTAAGGCATGTTGCTGCACATAACTGGAATTTTCTGTTATATGACAATTTTGTAGTGCTTACATTTTTTTGTCCTAATGAGGATGATTTTACAAGTTGTTGCCGAAAGGGAACGATCATTCTCCCAGAGCCATAGAACATCCATGGTGATAAGCTGGAATATCATGAGTTACTGCGCTTGATGTTCTCTGATAATACACACCCTAAATACACACATTTTCACGAAAATGTTCGTACTTATAATAGCGCTCTTTCTGTCGCGTCAATGGGAGGAAAAATTACGGATTGTCAAGATGGTGGTCCATATGTTTTAAAAGTTCATGGACAACCTTATCATCAAATTTCTCGCCATACAACAAAGATCCAAAGTTCGCTCAGCTGTATGTTTTGGACAGTTCTCCGGCAACATACTTTTGACAAGCACAAGCAGCAAATGCTACACACATAAGAGAAATTCTTAATAAAATTTGATCCAATGTCTCGTCAACACAATAGACTAGGTCAGTCGTATCAGTTAATACCTGCCATCGAAACAAGAGAGATTCAGAATGATGTTCAAACTGAAAGAGTTCTCCCAACAGTAGATATGGTCTTCAAGCGCAATCGCCAGTCTGGTTAGCGTCGCTATAATGAACCAACATCTAACGAGGTTGCAATGGTTTTCGTCAACGAAGATGGAGAACAACCTTCTAACTGCTACATTCGTATTTACCCATTGAATCCAGAGAATTCAACAAAGTAGCTCATTAATATCAATATACTTAGCTCGAATTTGGATGTAATGTCATACTGGCATATTGGTGATCTTGGCCTTTGTGATCCATGATTTTCTGAGGAATTTTCTGTTACATTCTTTTTCAAATGCTGCCATTTTATTTTTCATTTTGTTGGTAATTGTCCAGCATTCACGTCCATATATTGTCATTATGTCTCTTTATATAACCAAATTGTAAATGTCAATGTGGTGAAATGCTCGCTCACGTTCCATCATACATGAGAAATGCTGGCTTACGATCCATCATACAGGAGAAACGATCAATCTGGTTTACATCCCATCATACAGGAGAAACGATCAATCTGGTTTACATCCCATAATACAGGAGAAACGAACAATCTGGCTTACAACCCATCATACAAGAGAGACGATCAATCTGGCTTACAACCCATCATACAGGAGAAACGATCTATCTGGCTTACAACCCATCATACAGGAGAAACGATCAATCTGGCTTACAACCCATCATACAGGAGAAACGATCAATCTGGCTTACAACAGATCATACAGGAGAAACGATCAACATGGCTTACAACCCATCATATAGTAGAAACAATCAATCTGGCTTACAACGCATCATATAGGAGAAACTATCAATCTGGCTTACAACCCATCTACAGGAGAAATGCTGGCTTACGACCCATCATACAGGAGAAATGCTGGCTTACGTTCCATCATACAGGAGAAATTCTCGCTTACGTTCCATCATACAGAAGAAATGCTGGCTTACGATCCATCATACAGAAGAAATGCTGGCTTACGATCCATCATACAGGAGAAACGATCAACCTGGCTTACGACCCATTATACAGGAGAAACGATCAATCTGGCTTACAACCCATCATACAGGAGAAATGCTGGCTTACGACCCATCATACAGGAGAAATGCTGGCTTACGACCCATTATACAGGAGAAACTATCAATCTGGCTTACAACCCATCATACAGGAGAAATGCTGGCTTACGACCCATCATACAGGAGAAACGATCAATCTGGCTTACAACCCATCATACAGGAGTAATGCCCAGTCTGATTTACCGAACTATTTATGAGTATTCTCCTACAGGAGAAATATTTCAATCTGGCATTCAAGTCCACAAATTGTTGCCAACATTTCGTCTACTTTCTATATTTGTAAATTTAGTCATCCAAATACTCCACTAATTATATGCAATATTTCAACCTACCGATCTCTTCAATTTCGCCAAACGTCTATTTCAGACGCCGAGGTAAGCGAACCATAGAAAGGATTAAATTTCGCCTTATCTATTACCTAAATTTATCCTTTTATATGTTTGTCTTTAGCTTCTAAAATGACTAGTCGTTATTGCTTGATTTACCGCGTTGTTCACTCAGTGAAATAGCTTGCACATACCTGGTATCTGAACACCACAATATTGTAAGAAAAGATATGTTTTCACAATAATTCACCCGTACTACGAATTGAGTGTTATGTTAGCAGTCTGGAATTTTTGGTTAACGGTGCCAGCGAACTTTGAACTTTTGAAAATATCCGTGATATTTGAGAAGTACTTCACCGTACTCATGTACACAGTTCTTAACACAATATTTGTGTGCCTTACGTTGCTATGGTGACACACGTGAAAGGATTTCCTTATTTCTTGCATATATGCATTTTTAAAAATTGTTGGAAACTTTAAGAGCAACCATAGATTCGTTTATTTTAGAAAGTTTTCCACGTTTGATATACAATTATATAGATTGATAAAGCAAATAAAAGAGCTTACACAGGACGCACGTGTGTTGACGGGACAAGAAAGTGTAACAAAGAATAGCAACATTGATTCTTGATTCTTGATTAGAAACTGGCTTCACAGCACGTGGGTCGATTCCATAAGTGCTCCGCTCTCTCTTCCAGCAGCCATTCGACTCAATGGTGTTTCGAGTCTAATGTCGCCGAAACAGACATCGACATCAGGCCACAACTCTGGCCCTTGCGACAGATTTCTTTGTTGTTCCGCCCACCATCGCCGTGCCCGTTAACTAGTTCAAGCACAACGTCGGCCTGTCGGAACAACATGGTAACTGTTATCGAAGGGATGTACAGATGACATGCTATGAAGCTTCTATAAGAAGATAACCTCAATATAAAGGCATGTCATCTACTAAGGTTTTCTGTTGCATGGTTGGTTTGTCTAGTGAGCCATTGGTGAGACCCACAGACGCAACCGCATGCGCATAGCAACATTGTTGTCTTCATACATGATAAATGAGGCACATAAGGAAGTTTTTATTGGAGTTGGTGAAGTTGGCAGTGGATCTTTTGACCCTGAAACGACACTGTGACTCTGGCAGAACACGTTCGACAAGTAGTTGGAGTCGATTTAGAAGGATATGTGCAAAAACATGCCCCGTGATGCTGAGAAGGAGATGCTTGTGTAGTTGCTGCAGTCATCTTTGTCATCATTGTTCTTGTAGAGAGTTACTATCTTTGCGTCCTGCACATCTTGGGGATGTCTCCTTACCTCCAGCACGGTATAAGTAGTTGGTACAGAAGTGGGACGCGGACATTTCTGTTTTCCTTGAGGTTTTCAGCGGGAATGTTGTCTACTTCTGATGCTTGTTAGTTTAATCATAGCCTCAATGACGTCGACCTCTGTGGGTTAATCATCCAGCTCTGTCATTTCAGGTTTATTCTCAAGTATTTGATCTTCTTGTGGGTCTGCAAGTCTGTATTCGGAATAGAGTTGAGTAGTGTTCAACCAATATTTCAAGTTGTTTGGTTTTGTCTATTATAGGGTCTTCTTTTTTGGACTTTAGTGGGGCAATTTTTGAGATCTTTCACCCTAGAGCTGCTTTGATGTTTTCGTACATAATTTTGCAGTCTCCCATATCAGCAGCAGTTTGTATTTTAGTGCATAGATCCAACCAATATTTGCACATTTTCTTGATTTTTGCTGCACTAGATGTTTTGTGTTCTTGAGGTGGTGGAGTCCGCATTTTGTCAGGTTCTTCTTCAACTTTAAGAATGCTTCCTTTTTCATTTCTATGAAGGGGAGAAGTGTTGCTTCAATTTCATCAACCCAGTCTTTGTTAGAGAATTTTTGTGTTCCGTACGACGATACGATGCTGTCATATATGTGTGTTGTCAGCTTGTACCAGTCTACGTTTGTTGACTATCTTTGAGCTTTCTGTTGCGTTATCAAACAACCTCCAACATAAAATTTATCGTGATTCTCAACAATGCTGACAACACACGAAACGTTGAACCATATTTTGCTGAGAACTAAGGTAAGGCGATGCATGTCCTATACTTCAATATCAATTTTCAAATCACGGGTCTTCCCACCGAACATGGATGTGTCGGGCCATTGGAGAAAATGAAACGGCGACACAACGCATTTCCATTCTCTGGAATACTTTCTGCTGGAAATCTATTAGGACCGTGATCCTGCTGTAAGGGAGATCCAGTGGGAGTTTGAGAATGAACGCTGTAGAAGAAGAAGAAGAAAATCATGGGTCATCAAAGTTTGTAAGAAAAGACCGACCCGTAGAGCTACGACGATTAATGTATTTGACATTTATTGTCCAGAAATTCATTCCGTATTAACCGTGTATTTCACGTATTTGCAGAGTTTATTCATTAATGCAAGAAATGAATGTCTGTTGGAGAAGAAAGGGAGAGCTTTCATTAAAATATATTGGGGAGATTATCATGAAATAATATTGTAAAATTACAGGAAAATATGTAGAAGTGAGCATTACAGACAAGATGTAGAAGTCAAGTGAGCATTACAGACAAGATGTAGAAGTCAAGTGAGCATTACACACAAGATGTAGAAGTCAAGTTAGCATTACAGACAAGATGTAGAAGTCAAGTGAGCATTACACACAAGATGTAGAAGTCAAGTGAGCATTACACACAAGATGTAGAAGTCAAGTGAGCATTACAGACAAGATGTAGAAGTCAAGTGAGCATTACAGACAAGATGTAGAAGTGAAGTCAGCATTACAGATTAGATGTAGAAGTGAAGTCAGCATTACAGATTAGATGTAGAAGTGAAGTCAGCATTACAGACAAGATGTAGAAGTGAAGTCAGCATTACAGATTAGATGTAGAAGTGAAGTCAGCATTACACACAAGATGTAGAAGTGAAGTCAGCATTACAGATTAGATGTAGAAGTGAAGTCAGCATTACAGATTAGATGTAGAAGTGAAGTCAGCATTACAGATTAGATGTAGAAGTGAAGTCAGCATTACAGATTAGATGTAGAAGTGAAGTCAGCATTACAGACAAGATGTAGAAGTGAAGTCAGCATTACAGATTAGATGTAGAAGTGAAGTCAGCATTACAGATTAGATGTAGAAGTGAAGTCAGCATTACAGACAAGATGTAGAAGTGAAGTCAGCATTACAGATTAGATGTAGAAGTGAAGTCAGCATTACACACAAGATGTAGAAGTGAAGTCAGCATTACAGATTAGATGTAGAAGTGAAGTCAGCATTACAGATTAGATGTAGAAGTGAAGTCAGCATTACAGACAAGATGTAGAAGTGAAGTCAGCATTACAGATTAGATGTAGAAGTGAAGTCAGCATTACAGACAAGATGTAGAAGTGAAGTCAGCATTACAGATTAGATGTAGAAGTGAAGTCAGCATTACAGACAAGATGTAGAAGTCAAGTGAGCATTACAGACAAGATGTAGAAGTCAAGTGAGCATTACAGACAAGATGTAGAAGTGAAGTCAGCATTACAGACAAGATGTAGAAGTCAAGTGAGCATTACAGACAAGATGTAGAAGTGAAGTCAGCATTACAGACAAGATGTAGAAGTCAAGTGAGCATTACAGACAAGATGTAGAAGTGAAGTCAGCATTACAGACAAGATGTAGAAGTGAAGTCAGCATTACACACAAGATGTAGAAGTGAAGTCAGCATTACAGACAAGATGTAGAAGTGAAGTCAGCATTACAGATTAGATGTAGAAATGAAGTCAGCATTACAGACAAGATGTAGAAGTGAAGTCAGCATTACAGATTAGATGTAGAAGTGAAGTCAGCATTACAGACAAGATGTAGAAGTGAAGTCAGCATTACAGACAAGATGTAGAAGTGAAGTCAGCATTACAGACAAGATGTAGAAGTGAAGTCAGCATTACAGATTAGATGTAGAAGTGAAGTCAGCATTACAGACAAGATGTAGAAGTGAAGTCAGCATTACACACAAGATGTAGAAGTGAAGTCAGCATTACAGACAAGATGTAGAAGTGAAGTCAGCATTACAGACAAGATGTAGAAGTGAAGTCAGCATTACACACAAGATGTAGAAGTGAAGTCAGCATTACAGACAAGATGTAGAAGTGAAGTCAGCATTACAGATTAGATGTAGAAGTGAAGTCAGCATTACAGACAAGATGTAGAAGTGAAGTCAGCATTACAGACAAGATGTAGAAGTGAAGTCAGCATTACACACAAGATGTAGAAGTGAAGTCAGCATTACAGACAAGATGTAGAAGTGAAGTCAGCATTACACACAAGATGTAGACATGAGTTGAACATTACAGGTAAGATATGGAAGTTATAGTTACGGATAGTTGTGTGATGTTCCTACTACTTCCTGGAAATCAATGAACATAAAATGAAAAATTCTATATATCTAGGCCTATATGTTGTCTGTTCTCTGATTTTCCTGTAATGTGTCACAGGATTGAATAACGATTGGTTTTTGGGCTATTGCACTTTTGGTTTCCTAATGTTCAGCATTATTGTGACGACTCAGAATATTGGTAACTCCTCTAATCCAACTTCTACTTGGTCTTCTTCTGCATCTTGATATTTCCATTTCCATGTTGTATGCTTTTGACGATGACGAATACAAGTTCATTGTTATTAAGTGTCCGCATCATTTAGGTCTTTTTTCCCCATATATTTGACTACAAAGGTTGTTCCAGCAGCTCTTGTAATGTCTTCATTTCTCACATGATTTCCTCTTGCTAAGCTATTTTCTTAGACATCTCATTTCACAAATAGAATACTTTCGTTTTTGTTCTTTAAGTAATGTTCATGTCTGACATTGAAAACATAATGTTGGTATGAAGATTGAGTTTAGTATTTGACTTTAGGTTTCCAAAAGAATATATTTGTATTTCAAAATTGGTGTAAGTTCATAAGTTCATAATTTACGTTATTAAGTTAGCTTTTTTCAATTCTTATCTAATATTACAAGAATTCAGAAATGAATAATAATTAGACGTACCTACGGGAATATTGTGTCTTGAAATTTCCACAACTGTTTAGAAAGACAAAATAATAGAGGGAAGAGTACCTGGGGAGAGGAGAAAGGGCAGACCTTGAAGACGATGGACTGACGACATTAAATAAAACATGAATACATCGCTAGAAAATTCAAGCCACATCGCCCAAGACAGAGAGAGGCTCAGAGAGTTCATTGGGAAGACAACGTTCTGGAAGGAAAACGTCACATGACACAATTAACACTTTCCGTAGTTCTCACAGTGTTCTCACTATGAAATAACACTTTCTATAGTTCTCACAATGTTCTCACTGTATGATAAGACTTTGGATTTTTCTCACAATGGCTTAAGTGTGTAATAACGCTTTTTCAGGTTCTCGAAATTTCTTTATGAAATAAATAACTTTACACAGTTCTCCACATTTCTTCACGGAATAAAACACATTGCAAAGTTCATCCAATTTCTTCACGAAGAAAACCACTTTCCACAGTTTTCACACTGTCCTCGCTGAGCAATAATACTTTCTTCTCTATGTAACCACACTTTCCACTCACCCAGCGCCGACTTATGGTACTGTCTAACAACAGATGTAAGGCTTTACACTTATCTCACAGCAACCACACTTTCTGTATACATTAGTCCCATGTTGGTATCATTACGGGAATCTTTACACTGTGTAGCAAACTTTCTACACTGTGTGGCAAACTTTCTATACTGTGTGGCAATCTTTCTACACTGTGTGGCAAACTTCTA
This sequence comes from Meghimatium bilineatum, assembly GCA_034231615.1. Lineage (NCBI taxonomy): Eukaryota > Metazoa > Mollusca > Gastropoda > Stylommatophora > Philomycidae > Meghimatium > Meghimatium bilineatum. The sequence goes on from CM067315.1 coordinate 21,911,118, forward strand.
CACTGTGTGGCAATCTTTCTACACTTTGTGGCAAACTTTCTATACTGTGTGGCAAACTTTCTACACTAAGTGGCAAACTTGCTACACTGTGTGGCAAACTTTCTACACTAAGTGGCAAACTTTCTACACTGTGTGGCAAACTTTCTACACAGTGTGGCAAACTTTCTATACTGTGTGGCAAACTTTCTACACTAAGTGGCAAACTTGCTACACTGTGTGGCAAACTTTCTACACTAAGTGGCAAACTTTCTACACTGTGTGGCAAACTTTCTACACTGTGTGGCAAACTTTCTACACTGTGTGGCAAACTGTCTACATTTTGTGGCAAACTTTCTACACTGTGTGGCAAACTGTCTACATTTTGTGGCAAACATTCTACACTGTGTGGCAAACTTTCTACACTGTGTGGCAAACTCTCTACACTTCATATTATAATTTCCTCATTTTTTATTTTCTCACACTTTCGGACTATGCCCCAAACTTTTCTGATTATGCCCCACACTTTTGTGATTATGTACCAAACTTTTCTGCACTGGGCAGCTACAGTCTCCATTGTACTACACTTTCCACACTTGAGTAATCACACTTTCCTCACTCCAGACCACACCGTACACAAATCAAGTTTAAACTTTGTCTACGACAAAGCACTCTGTGTTACTGTTATCCTAACCCTGTACAGACTTATCAAAATATGGGCCATTTACTCAGTCTTTCATGTGGAAATATTCCCCGCTGCTCCTAACCAAGTTGATATTCATGTTTTTATCTTGCAAGTATAATTGTTTGGAGCGTTGTCAACTTTAGAGAAGAATAGAAATTCTTCTTTGTCTTAATTCATATGAAACAATTTGAACTTACCTGGATAAATACCTGCCTACAAGTCCTTCGTCAAAATTGTCCTTCATGCAGATACCAAAGAACATCACTTATCTTGGTTGATGTGACTTATCATCCGTTACTTTGTGCTGATAACCAATGAAAGGAACGGCAAAAAGATAGTTCAGTCTAAATAAATGACACTTTTTTGCGTCTGCGCGCTAGATGATTCTGAAGTAGGACTTGCCTGGCGATGGTAAAGATAATTTACTCAGTTTTTCTTTTATGTTGTTGTTGATGGTATAGGTTTCTTTCGATAAACGCTTTTCACCAAAAGTTTGTTTGTTTTGCTTGCATAAGAAACTAAAACATGGCTTTACAACTAATATCGGTATTTGGAATCTGAATTTTCTGTCTTTCTTTTCCATGAGGTCTGGGTAGAATCTGAATTGTTGATCTAAAGTTTAGACCCCCCAAAAAAATAAAAAAAATACAGGATTACCTGTAGAAACAAATGGCTTGGTTTGTTTTGAAATGTAGAAAATAATTGTTGTTTTTATGTAAACTTGATTTTTCTGAATGTTTTGGAGAGTACTGAATAGATATGTTGATGTTCACGGGTTTGAAATTTGATGATAAAAAAAGGTCTGCAGCAAACAATCTAGGGATATCACTGAAAGAGAGTGTTTAAAATTATATTTTTAAGTGTTGCTGAGTTCCATTTTTTAGTGTTGTTGTGTACGCTTGTTGAGTGTTGTTGTGTACGCTTGTTGAGTGTAACTTTGTACTCTTATTGAGTGTTGTTGTGTACGCTTGTTGAGTGTAACTTTGTACTCTTGTTGAGTGTTGTTGTGTACGCTTGTTGAGTGTTGCTTTGTACTCTTGTTGAGTGTTGTTGTGTACGCTTGTTGAGTGTAACTTTGTACTCTTGTTGAGTGTTGTTGTGTACGCTTGTTGAGTGTTGCTTTCTACTCTTATTGAGTGTTGTTGTGTACGCTTGTTGAGTGGATTCATGCATGAGGGATTTCCCTGGGGCTATGACAGAGCACTTAGATTTCCCTGGGGCTATGACAGAGCACATAGATTTCCCTGGAGCTGTGACAGAGCCCTTAGATTTGTGTTTAAGAGGTCGCGGGTTCGAATCCCGGTCACGACGCATTGTTAAAATAGTGAACGTTTTCGAGATTCTTGGGCATTATCGCTTGAACAAATGGGTTATGTGGTGAGATTAGTGCTCCCAGGAGTCAACATGACGCTTTTTTGAATGAGACATAATACATATGGGGGTAACCAGATTGTATATCATCAATACTTTATGCATATTGAGTGATTTTTTTAAATTCATGGATGCACCGAATAAAGAGTGTTGCTTCAATGATGTTTCGGTCGAAGGTTCAAAGAAATTAGATTTGACGAAACTAATTAAGAATGAATGTTGACGAAATTTTGGCAGAATGTTGGTTGAAGGAATCTGGGTAGAATGTTGGTTGAAGGCATTTGGGCAGAATGTTGGTTGAAAAAATCTGGGCAGAATGTTGGTTTAAGAAATCTGGGCAGAATGTTGGTTGAAGGAATCTTGACAGAATGTTTGTTGACGGAAACTGGGCAGAATGTTGGTTGAAGGAATATGGGTGGAATGTTGGATGAAGGAATCTGGGCAGAATGTTCGTTAAAAGAATCTGGTAGAATGTTGGTTGAAGAAATCTGGGCAGAATGTTAGTTGAAGGAATCTGGGCAGAATGTTGGTTGAAGGAATCTCGGCAGAATGTTGGTTGAAGGAATCTGTGCAGAATGTTGGTTGAAGGAATCTGGGCAGAATGTTGGTTGAAGGATTCTCGGCACAATGTTGGTTGAAGGAATCTGTGCAGAATGTTGGTTCAAGGAATCTGGGCAGAATGTTGGTTGAAGGAATCTTGACAGAATGTTTGTTGACGGAATCTGGGCAGAATGTTGGTTGAAGGAATCATTACAGAATGTTGGTTGAAGGAATCTGGGCAGAAAGTTGGTAGAAGGAATCTGGGCAGAATGTTGGTTGAAGAAATCTTGGCGGATGTAGGTTGAAGGAATCTGGGCAGAATGTTGGTTGAAAGAATCTGGGCAGAATGTTGGTTGAAGGAATCTGGGCAGAATGTTCGTTAAAAGAATGTGGCAGAGTATTGGTTGAATAAATCTGGACAGTATGTTGGTTGAAGGAATCTGGACAGAATGTTGGTTGAAGAAATCTGGGTAGAATGTTGGTTGAAGGAATCTGGGCAGAATGTTGGTTCAAGGAATCTCGGCAGAATGTTGGTTGAAGGAATCTGTGCAGAATGTTGGTTGAAGAAATCTGGGCAGAATGTTGATTGAAGGATTCTTTACAGAAAGTTGGTTGAAGGAATCTGGGCAGAATGTTGGTTGAAGAAATCTGGGCAGAATGTTGATTGAAGAAATAGGGGCAGAATGAAGGTTGAAGGAATCAGGGAAGAATGTTGGTTGAAGAAATCTGGGCACAATGTTGTCTGAAGGAATCTGGGCAGAATGTTCGTTGAAGGAATCTTGGCAGAATGTTCGTTAAAACAATCTGGCAGAGTATTGGTTGAAGAAATCTGGTCAGAATGTTCTTTGACGAAATCTGGCAGAATGTTGGTTGAAGAAATCTGGGCTGAATTTTGGTTGAAGGAATCTGGGAAGAATGCTCGTTCGAGGAATCACGGCGGAATGTTGGTTGAAGGAATCTGTGCAGAATGTTGGTTGAAGGAATCTGGGCAGAATGTTGGTTGAAGGATTCTCGGCACAATGTTGGTTGAAGGAATCTGTGCAGAATGTTGGTTCAAGGAATCTGGGCAGAATGTTGGTTGAAGGAATCTTGACAAAATGTTTGTTGACGGAATCTGGGCAGAATGTTGGTTGAAGGAATCATTACAGAATGTTGGTTGAAGGAATGTGGGCAGAAAGTTGGTAGAAGGAATCAGGGAAGAATGTTGGTTGAAGAAATCTGGGCAGAATTTTGATTCAAGAAATCTGGGCACAATGTTGGTTGAAGGAATCAGGGCAGAATGTTGGCGTAAAGAATCTGGGCAGAATGTTGGTTGAAGAAATATGGGCACAATGTTGGCTGAAGGAATCTGGGCAGAATGTTCGTTAAAACAATCTGGCAGAGTATTGCTTGAAGAAATCTGATCAGAATGTTCTTTGACGAAATCTGGCAGAATGTTGGTTGAAAGAATCTGGGCTGAATGATGGTTGAAGGAATCTGGGCAGAATGCTCGTTGAAGGAATCACGGCAGAATGGTGGTTGAAGGAATCTGGGCAGAATTGTGGTTGAAGGAATCTGGGCAGAATGTTGGTTGAAGAAATCTGGGTAAAATGTTGGTTTAAGGAATCTAGTAAGAATGTTGGTTGAAGGAATCTTGACAGAATGTTTGTTGACGGAATCTGGGCAGAATGTTGGTTGAAGGAATCATTACAGAATGTTGGTTGAAGGAATCTGGACAGAATGTTGGTTGAAGAAATATGAGTAGAATGTTGGTTGAAGGAATCTGGGCAGAATGTTGGTTGAAGGAATCTCGGCAGAATGTTGGTTGAAGGAATCTGTGCAGAATGTTGGTTGAAGAAATCTGGGCAGAATGTTGGTTGAAGGAATCTGGGCAGAATTTTGGTTGAAGTAATATTGGCAGAATTTTGGTTGAAGGAATCTGGGCAGAATTTTGATTGAAGGAATCTGGTCAGATTGTTGGTTGAAGGAATCTGAGCAGAATGTTGGTTGAAAGAATCTGGGCAGAATGTTGGTTGAAGAAATCTGGGCACAATGTTTGTTGAAAGAATCTGGGCAAAATGTTGTTTGAAAGAATCTGGGCAGAATGTTCCTTAAAAGAAACTGGCAGAGTATTTGTTGAAGAAATCTGGGCAGAATGTTGGTTGAAGAAATCTGGGCAGAATGTTGGTTGAAGGAATCTGAGCAGAATTTTGATTCTTCTTCTCGAACCCCAGAAATTGCGAACGATTAGCTCTTACTTCCTATTTGTAGTCGGGAGGTTTCTCCGAGCTGTCTTTGAATTTTATGTTCAGGTCAATGTGGCCTATTTGACTAAACAGTATGTATGGAAAACACATGTCTGTTCATGTCATCGCGAATTTAGAAAGTGACTCGTAGTACGAGTTTTTTCTTGCTGGGAAAGTGACTCGTAATACGAGTTGTTTCTTGTTGGGAAAGTGACTCGTAGTACGAACTGTTTCTTGTTGGGGAAGTAACTCGTAGTACGAGTTGTTTCTTGCTGGGAAAGTGAATCGTAGTTCGAGTTGTTTCTTGCTGGGAAAGTGACTCGTAGTACGAACTGTTTCTTGTTGGGGAAGTAACTCGTAGTACGAGTTGTTTCTTGCTGGGAAAGTGAATCGTAGTTCGAGTTGTTTCTTGCTGGGAAAGTGAATCGTAGTTCGAGTTGTTTCTTGCTGGGAAAGTAACTTGTAGTACGAGTTGTTTCTTGATCAGCGAATACTAGTTCATTCTACAGCTAGCAGCAATCTACTAGGTCACCCTGTATACTGGACCATGCCATATTGTATACGTTTATTTCATTTTAAATTCCGTGCGCTTCAAAATTATAGACACCCTGTATAAATTATAACGTAATACCCGATTCTAGTCCGACTCTATTTATATCTGTGAGATAATGACAGCATCCGTAACTGCCAAGGTGGTGCCTATTATGATCTCCCTTGAAGGCAGTTGTACATGCGGTTCATTGAGATAACAACTGCATCATACTAACCGTAAATGTTGCCTAGAAAACATTTTAAGAAAAACAGTTTTATTACTGCATCTTTTACTGTTAGGTCACCACAAATCTCACGAAACCCTAGAAATTGTCATTTTTATTGTTTAGGTAACCCCACTCTCCTTTTAATGAAGGCGTATATACGGTATGGGCTGAGGAGGGGTGCGTTAATCTGTAAAATATACACGATAGGGGGCGGTGACATGAACAAGTTTGAGAAACACTGCTCTATACTTAGCACTATTAGTTAGTGTTCTCGGTATGTTTGAGTCATATCTGTTAGCGATGACAACATCTATAAACAAAGTTATTACACTAGCATTATGATGCGTATCAGAGATCATACACCAAATATGCATAGTCAGTTAGAAAACTGCAATAACAATTCGCTTGCTGCTATTTTTTTGTAAAATAGAGACCAAATAATCCTTTTTATCTGGCGTGCGTGCATTTATATTGAGTCTGATAACCTGCAACGCTGAGCCTGTCCCAAACTTCCGTGTTGCCATCAAAATGTCTCTCTGTTTATATTATCCAGATTTCTACTGCGTGTGTATCTCAGCGTGACTTCAAACCGAATTTAAATGTTGCCAGATGTTCCTGCATTAAAATGTCCTTGTTTCACAACATAGAACAGCATTTGCATGTAATATGGCGCAACAGTTTTCAGAATAGACACGACACTGGTAAAATAGCCTGTATGATCCTGTTGAAATCCAACATCACATGTGTCTTCATTAACAGTAAATGAAACTAAGACATGTCACTGTGAGAGGATATTCCGTGCATTTCATTGGCTGGCAACATAATTGGTAGCATATCCTATCCAGGACGTAGCTATCAACCCAGCATGTGTTGGCTGTGGTGATTTTTTTTTTATAGGCAATATAAATACGATAAGTAGGTTGCCATTTCTTTCTGAACGGTCCGGATGCACAATTGCCTTAGGTGAGGATCGAACTCGGTACCTTTGCCGTCACAGACGCGCCCTGTACCACTTCGCCACAGAGACGGACACAGAGCAACATAAAGTATACCAAAATGACCAAATAGAAAGCTATGATCAGCCTCTGGAAGAGACGGAGTATAAAGTCCTGTTGAGTGTGAAATCTGTGATACGTAGTCTACGCTTCGTTTGTCTCACAAGAACAACATATGCAACTCTACATTGCACAGATATGTTAGATGACATATTATGAGTTTTTTTTTTTTTGTTTTGTATTGTTTTTTTCGAAAGGTGAACAAAGAATAGAAACACCGTGAACTTCCACGTATCTGGTTAGAGATATACAAATCATACAAGTTTGTGTTAAAATCATAGTCAGTGGATAACACCAAAGTGTTTTTTTTTAAACAGTCTATTTGAGACTATCCTTCTTCTTCTTCTTCTTTCTGTCCTCATGTACCTTTCGGTGTTGAGGGGAGAGTGAGTATACGGTCTTTTGCCCTTCTATTTGTTGAGGCTATAAAATGGATATATCTGCTTGATGTGATTCTAAAGTGTGATTATATATCATAATGTTGAAATTTATGTGATCAACTGATTTACTTGAGTATCAACACATTGAATCATTCCCTTTCAAATCTTTTTCACTTTCTGTGACTGTTCTCTGCTGCACATTCATAGAAAGGAAATCATACATTTTCATGAGAAAAAACCGCACAAATTTATAGAAAGGAAATCATACATTTTCATGTGTAAAAACCGCACAAATTTACGACCTTCATCCATGAACAAGAAAATCTCTTGTTGACTTGCATGTATTGGTATTAGTATTTGCATGGACAAACAACATCAAGGAATGGACAGGGCTAGAATATTTCCACACTCATCCGCATCGCTGAGGATAGAATTCGCTGGAGGACTCTGTGTGCTGAAGCTTCCAATGTGGTACCCCTACGACCCTGAAGGGTTATGGGTTTTATTGATTGATTGATTGATTGGTATTAACTAATGTATTGGTTTCTTACATTAGTTTTATGTTTGGCTTATGCATATTGGATGATCAGTTTTCGTCTGCAAACGTTGTTCTCAAAAGCATGTATATTTCTCCCTTTATTTTCTCTGTAATTGTCCATCTCTCACATCCATGCACAGGAATAGGTAATGTTAAACATGTATATAAGATGGTCTTCACTGCTGTACCTATTCTGTCTTTTCATGTGGCCCTCAATCGGAACATTATATCATATTACAAGTCTATTCTTCATTTCGCTGTTATTTAGTACTCATGCATACCTCGTTGTGAGACCAACACTTTTTTTTCAGCAGCCATTATCTCAGCACCGGAATTAGTCATTGATGGATGTCTATGGCGGAAGCGTCAAAAACAAAACCCGGGGCTCCCGTTTACTGGAAGCGGTTAGAAATTACTTCGAGAACATGCGATTGCGTTCGTTTATTACAAGCGGATCTTTTGTTTTTGGAGCAGTTGCCCGCTTACGAACATAATCGAGTGTTCTTGTCGTCAGTTTCAGTGGATGGGAGCCCTTATGGAAAAACCGTATGTTTTATAGTCGCTTGTCGTAGCTTCCAGTCGACGAGAGCCCTTAAGGGAAAACCGTGTGTTCCTGTAGTCGCTTCCAGTGGACGGGAACCCTTCTGTAAAAACCGTGTGTTCCTGTAGTCGCTTGTCGTCGCTTCTAGTCGACGGGAGACCTTATGATAAAACCATGTGACGATGATTTATAACTCTATTACTGTTTAATTACATCTTTAAATAGAAACTTGCAGAACAATCTGACATATTGTATTCAAAATAGTTGAGAAACAGATGTGCTACACAGATAGATAACAAATCATATTGTTAATACTGATCAAGTATTGTCAGAGCACAGGTTTTCGAAACATGCACACATCTACATACACACATCTACACACACACACATCTACATACACACATCTACATACACACATCTACACACACATCTACATACACACATCTACATACACACATCTACATACACATACAACGGTGCATTGTTATTAAGGTGTGTGTTCGTGGAAGGGACGATTGCGGACTCAAGAAATGATGAAGATGAAGAATGATAAAACTTCTAGCAAGTACGAGTGTGTCACTCTTGTTCCTTATGTCAAACTGTATAGTTTGACTTTTCAGTTCAAGATTAGTGTTTCTCTGGCAACTCTTTTGTAATGGTGAACTTTTCCAAATTTATGTAAAGTCCAAGAAGACAGTTTAACTCAATATGATTGTGGGGGATGTAATATCTGGAGGTGGGCATCCATCTACTCGGGAATGGACTTTGTTGATGATTGCGGTTCATTGATTAAACATCTACTCAGGAATGGCCTTTGTTGATGATTGTGGTTCACTGATGAAACATCTACTTGGGAGTGGGACTTTATTGATGATTGCAGTTCACTGATTAAATTGTTGGAAGGCGTGGTAGTCTTTTTGCCATATTAAGTCATTCTCCACCTGACCAGCAACACCCAGATTGCGAATCCACTGGTTATTCGTAGTTTAGAACAAAAACTATTTCTGTGGTTCACCCAGCCACAAAGTAGTAGGAACCAGATCACACGCTCTGTAAAGTTGATGAACGGCGTCAATTGTACTAAATCATGCTGTAAGCAAAATTAATTGATCGTTTTCTGGTCAACAGTTGAATAGGCGCAGCTGACATCTACAGGAAATCATGAGTTCTGACGTTGGCCTCATCATGTCTTTACACTTAATTTTAGTAGTGTATTTTGTACTTTATTAGTGTACTTTGTACTTTAGTAGTATACTTTGTACTTTAGTAGTATACTTTGTACTTTAGTAGTGCACTTTGTACTTTAGTAGTGTACTTTGTACTTTAGCAGTGTACTTTATGCTTTAGTAGTGTATTTTGTACTTTAGTAGTGTACTTTGTACTATAGTAGTGTATTTTGTACATTAGTATATTACAGTTTACATTGAATTTTTGTGCTTATTGTCGAGAACCACGATACAGTTTACATGGAATTTGTGTGTTTACTGTTGAGAACCACACTACAGTTCATATTGAATGTTTTCTGTTTACTGTCGAAAGCAACACTACAGTTCACATAACATTTTTCTGTTTACTATCAAGAACCACCAATATACACCACCAATCTTTTGAATGGACACCTGCAGGCAAAAGAGACAAGGGTAGACCAAAAGAAACACTCAAAAAAACAATACTTAGAGAAAGTAAAACAATCAATATCCATACTATTCAATAACTGCACAGAATAGCTTTGAACAGACATAATTGGAGAGATCTGACCTCTGCCCTATGCGCTAACTTCAGTGCAAAAGGAAAATGAAAAATGAATCGAGAACCATGCTACAGTTTACATTGAATTTTTGTGTTTACTGTTCAGAACCACGATACAGTTCATATTGAACTTTTCTGTTCACTGTGTTTCTAATAACATTACACAAATTATATTTCAAATAACATGACGTCAACTACAGTTTTACAAACAGGTGTTGAAATCTCAAACAGTTGTGTTGGAAACATGCACAGTGTATGGATCTAAGCCTGTTTGTTAGTCACAAACCTGAAATTAAAACGTCCTGTTATCTGAGAAGCGACATCTGTATGTAATAACTGCCTCCCATTTAAACTCCACAAAAATAAAACTATTATTTCTCATTTCGCCAGTTAATGAAAATCAATAAAAACATTTGCAATGCACGAGAGAAATAGATTTTCATATGCAAAGCTTTGATAATATTATAACTTTTGTACAACTTGTTGACGGGTTAGAATAGCATTTTGTTGACTACAACAATATATGCTATAATTGTATGTAATTCTGTTATTGCTTCAACTTCTTCTTCTGTCATCGTTTTAAATATTAGTAAGTTAGAAGAATATAGTCTAGATAACATAAAGTCTAGTCTCAAATATCAGCAGGATAGAAGAATATAGTCTAGAGAAAAGATATTCTAATCTGAAACATTAACAGGAGGACAAAATATATTCTAGAGAAAAAATAGGTGGAAATGATAAAAGAACAAGGTTGGGAAACACTAGACTATACTAAGTCTTTCTAAAATTGTGAGACCCTCCATTCCCACTCCAGTCCTCTATGTAATATATATATATATATCATACTCAAAAATGGAATTATTCACTAAATGAAGCGTAATTACAAATTTTTTCAAATTGTCCCACTGAACAATCAAATTGCCCTCTCTAGGGACGTACGTCCCACGTTGGGAAACACTGCTGTCGACTATATTCTGCTAACCTTTTCTCTAGACTGTAGTCTGATCACCTTTTGTCGAGGCTATATTCAGCCAACAAGCTGATATTTGAGACTAGACAATCTTTTCTATAGACTATATTCTGTTCACAAGCGGATTTTTGAGACTAGACTATCTTTTCTCTAGACTATATTCTGTTCACCTGCTGATATTTGAGACTGTTCACCTGCTGATATTTAAGACAAGACTATCTTTTCACTAGACTATATTATCTTCACCAGCTGATATTTGAGACTAGACCAGTGTTTCTCCGAACGTGGAGCTTACGCCCCACAGGTGGGTGGGGGGAGAATTTCATTGTTCATGGGGTGGGACAATTTCGATTAAATTATTTTAGAAATAATTCAATTTTTAAACATAAAAATATTTACATGTTACACGTGGGGATGGGGTGGGAAGAGGGAGGGCATCCCAATTTTATAAAGTTTTAGGTGGGGCATGGTAAAATAATGTTCGGAGAACACTAGTATAGAAGGTAGACTGAATATTCAATTAGTTTGATCGGTAGAGTTTTAATGGTTAATTAGTTTAGTCAGTAGAGTTTTAATGGTTAATTAATTTAGTCGGTAGAGTTTTAATGGCTAATTTGTTTAGTCGGTAGAGTTTGAATATTTAATTAGTTTAGTCGGTAGAGTTTGAATATTTAATTAGTTTAGTCGATAGAGTTTGAATATTTAATTAGTTTAGACGGTAGAGTTTGAATATTTAATTAGTTTAGTCGGTAGAGTTTGAATATTTAATTAGTTTAGTCGGTAGTGTTTTAATGGTTAATTAGTTTAGTCGGTAGAGTTTTAATGGTTAATTAGTTTAGTCGGTAGACTGTGAATGTTTAATTAGTATAGAAATGAGCACACACGAGGACCATCTTCAATAAATTCCTACTACCCCTGAAGCTGAAAGGCACCAAAGGGTTTAGCGAATATATAGATTTATAGATAGTAGATCTCCATGGTATCTAGCACATATGGTAGAGTTATCAGATTGAGTTTAGTTAGAATAGAGAGGTTAGTTAGAATAGAGAGTTTAGTTAGAATAGAGAGGTTAGTTAGAATAGAGAGTTTAGTTAGAATAGAGAGGTTAGTTAGAATAGAGAGTTTAGTTAGAATAGAGAGGTTAGTTAGAATAAAGAGTTTATTTAGAATAGAGAGTTTAGTTAGAATAGAGAGTTTAGTTAGAATAGAGAGGTTAGTTAGAATAGAGTGTAGTCTTCTTTCAATAATTGTATGACTACTATACAGGGCCAGCTTCTTTATAGACACAAATAGATGCATGGTAGATGTTAAAGTAAACAACAAGAAGTATATGAAAGATGTTAAAATAAATAACAAAAAGTACATGGAAGATGTTAAAGTAAACAACAAAAAGTACATCGAAGATGTTGAAGTAAAAGAAAAAAGTACATGGAAGATGTTGAAGTAAATAACAAGAAGTACATGGAAGATGTTGAAGTAAAAGAAAAAAAGTACATGGAAGATGTTGAAGTAAATAACAAGAAGTACATGGAAGATGTTGAAGTAAAAGAAAAAAAGTACATGGAAGATGTTGAAGTAAAAGACAAAAAGTACATGGAAGATGTTGAAGTAAATAACAAGAAGTACATGGAAGATGTTGAAGTAAAAGACAAAAAGTACATGGAAGATGTTGAAGTAAATAACAAGAAGTACATGGAAGATGTTGAAGTAAAAGAAAAAAAGTACATGGAAGATGTTGAAGTAAATAACAAGAAGTACATGGAAGATGTTGAAAAAAACAACAAGAAGTACATGGAAGATGTTGAAGTAAAAGAGAAAAAAGTACATGGAAGATGTTGAAAAAAACAACAAGAAGTACATGGAAGATGTTGAAAAAAACAACAAGAAGTACATGGAAGATGTTGAAGTAAACAACAAAAAGTACATGGAAGATGTTAAAGACATGTTCAACTTTAATTTTTATCACAGAAATTTACCTGTTAAGAAGGAAAGCGAGAAATTGTGTAAGCGACCTATGTAAACAACTTGATTGGCTCCAAAACAATATAATAATAATAATGAAGACCCATACCTCGTTAGGGTCGTAGTGATGCCACAGTAGATACATCAGCACAAGAAGCTTTCTAAACAACTCTATTCTTAGCCATTCGTAGGAGTATTGAAAAATCACGCCCACGTCATTAAATACTGTTGTCAATCAAAGATTTCTTCTGTCCTTCTCTCCTCCTTCCATCCTCGACTGTTTCTTGCAACATAATTTTATAAATCGAGTCGTGTCTCGCTACATATCAAACCAAATCCGTTTGCACCGTTCCACCATTGTCCAATGTGGTTCTTGATAATCCTAATCTACAAGTTTTTTTATTTTCCGCAGGACAAATATGTTTGTATTGTGTTCTATACAGCTAATGCTTTACAAACATCTGTAGTTTTTGTTTTCAAAATCTTGAATCCTTCTTTCTGTATCTGAATTGAGTGTCAAACTTTCACATCAGTATAAAAGTATACTTAGCATTAGCGATCTGAATAGATTGATCTTTACTGTAATTCTAATCTTACTTTTCTAAATCATATCTTCACTGTAATTCTAATCTTACTTTTCTAAATCATATCTTTGATGTAATTCTAAACTTACTTTTCTAAATCATATCTTCACTGTAATTCTAATCTTACTTTTCTAAATCATATCTTCACTGTAATTCTAATCTTACTTTTCTAAATCATATCTTTACTGTAATTCTAATCTTACTTTTCTAAATCATATCTTCACTGTAATTCTAATCTTACTTTTCTAAATCATATCTTCACTGTAATTCTAATCTTACTTTTCTAAATCATATCTTTACTGTAATTCTAATCTTACTTTTCTAAATCATATCTTTACTGTAATTCTAATCTTACTTTTCTAAATCATATCTTTACTGTAATTCTAATCTTACTTTTCTAAATCATATCTTTACTGTAATTCTAATCTTACTTTTCTAAATCATATCTTTACTGTAATTCTAATCTTACTTTTCTAAATCATATCTTTACTGTAATTCTAATCTTACTTTTCTAAATCATATCTTTACTGTAATTCTAATCTTTCTTTTCTAAATCATATCTTTACTGTAATTCTAATCTTTCTTTTCTAAATCATATCTTTACTGTAATTCTAATCTTACTTTTCTAAATCATATCTTTACTGTAATTCTAATCTTTCTTTTCTAAATCATATCTTTACTGTAATATTAATCTTACTTTTCTAAATCATATCTTTACTGTAATATTAATCTTACTTTTCTAAATCATATTCAACCTTGCCATGGCAGACATTACCATCTCGAGTCTTAGTTTAATCTCATTTTCCGAGTTTACATCATCAAATGTTTACATAAACATCACATAAATCTGTCCATCATCCACATCGTAATCGATTTTGTAAACTGTGAACATTCTTGTGAAACAGTTAGACATCATCCACAATACAATCCAGGGAGTCAGCTGTGAATACACACATCCTTATGAAACAGTTTGACATCATCTGTGTAAATGCTCGGTGTTAGGTGATAGTAGATAATTGTTTCTACATCAATGGAACAATGTATACAAAACATACTCACAAACACATGGATCAGATCAATGGAACAATGTATACAAAACATACTCACAAACACATGGATCAGATCAATGGAACAATGTATACAAAACATACTCACAAACACATGCATCAGATCAATGGAACAATGTATGTAAAACAACTTACACTGACAAACACATGGATCATATCAATGGAACAATGTATGTAAAACAACTTACACTGACAAACACATGGATCAGATCAATGGAACAATGTATGTAAAACACACTTACACTGACAAACACATGCATCAGATCAATGGAACAATGTATGTAAAACAACTTACACTGACAAACACATGCATCATATCAATGGAACAATGTATGTAAAACACACTTACACTGACAAACACATGCATCAGATCAATGGAACAATGTATACAAAACACACACTGACAAACACATGGATCAGATCAATGGAACAATGTATGTAAAACAACTTACACTGACAAACACATGGATCAGATCAATGGAACAATGTATGTAAAACACACTTACACTGACAAACACATGCATCAGATCAATGGAACAGTGTATACAAAACACACTTACACTGACAAACACATGCATCAGATCAATGGAACAATGTATACAAAACACACTTACACTGACAAACACATGCATCAGATCAATGGAACAATGTATACAAAACACACTTACACTGACAAACACATGCATCAGATCAATGGAACAATGTATACAAAACACACTTACACTGACAAACACATGCATCAGATCAATGGAACAGTGTATACAAAACACACTTACACTGACAAACACATGCATCAGATCAATGGAACAGTGTATACAAAACACACTTACACTGACAAACACATGGATCAGATCAATGGAACAGTGTATACAAAACACACTTACACTGACAAACACATGCATCAGATCAATGGAACAATGTATACAAAACACACTTACACTGACAAACACATGCATATACAACACAATGACATTGGACTATATGTGTATTTGTTTAGATTGCAATGAATTACATGCAATATCGCTCTTGAATCTTTTATCTTTGTGTGCAGAGGAAGTTCCTTTTTGCGGATTTTTATTTCGCATCCAGAAAGTTCACAATGTTTCCACAACTCTCAGTAGTATGTAATGCCTTGAGAAGAAACTTCATACTCAGTGGGGTTACAAACGTAATTGTAGAGTTTGCATTACAGGCAATCATCGCTATACTTGCCATCTTCTATGACTTTATTGCTTTTATGGTGTTTGGTTATATGGTGTATTGGTGAGGACATCTAACCTTCCGTCTGTCATTTGGATAAAAGGTATGAGCAGACAGCCGCTGGATCAACAACCGTCCATCAAAGTAATGAAGTAGCCATTACTACTGACGATTTTTACCTTCCACTCTCTATTCCCAATGTGTGCCAAAATCCAAACCATGATTCACTTACTCACTTTGAGATCTAGCTTAATCGTTCGTTATTTACTGCTACTTTCCAATCTTAGCCAACGAGACTTCGACCTAGCTCTTTCAAAGACTCATTCTAAATTGATTATCAGTTGCTAGTTTGTCGCACTTGCTCGTGTGTCCAGCGGTACAGCGCACAGAAGGTGGACAGTTGATATGTTAGAATAGTTCACTCACAGAACACTCAAGACAATGAGTTACAGATTTTCTCAGTCGATTTGATTTTGTCTTTTTAATTGTTTCTTTTTTTTCTCGGGTTTTTCAATGCTACTGAACACATCCCATCAGTTGTTGCTACTGAATACATCCCATCAGTTGTTGCTACTGAATACATCACATCAGTTATTGCTACTGAATACATCACATCAGTTGTTGCTACTGAATACATCACATCAGTTGTTGCTACTGAATACATCACATCAGTTATTGCTACTGAATACATCACATCAGTTGTTGCTACTGAATACATCACATCAGTTGTTGCTACTGAATACATCACATCAGTTATTGCTACTGAATACATCAGATCAGTTATTGCTACTGAATACATACCATCAGTTGTTGCTACTGAATACATCACATCAGTTGTTGCTACTGAATACATCACATCAGTTGTTGCTACTGAATACATCACATCAGTTATTGCTACTGAATACATACCATCAGTTATTGCTACTGAATACATCACATCAGTTATTGCTACTGAATACATCACATCAGTTGTTGCTACTGAATACATCACATCAGTTGTTGCTACTGAATACATCACATCAGTTATTGCTACTGAATACATCAGATCAGTTATTGCTACTGAATACATACCATCAGTTATTGCTAATGAATACATCACATCAGTTGTTGCTACTGAACACATCCCATCAGTAGTTATGTTTGTGTCTAGAATTTAACAAACGACATAAATTATTAAAGATGCTGGGATTGTCCATATACTATGTTAATAATTACGGGGAGGGTATGTCCAACATGAAAAAATTAATCGGCTGTCTTCACGTCATAGACATAGATGGAAGAGACATCAGACTGATTAGAAATATATATTGGGAACAGACTGCATAAATAAGGTATGAAACACCTACTCACCATACATCGAATTAAGAAGAGGGGCAAAGAAAGATAGGATTTTAAAATTATCCAGCATATTTACCATCTACACAGAGAATATCATTAAACATATAGAAGGAAGGAATGCCAGGACTCAAGATTTGTGAGAAAATAATAACCTGAGAAATGCAGATGACACAGTTCTTTAGTTGAAAATGAACATGACCTACAATGACTAATATATCAAGTCAATAATTTAAGTAAAGAACACTTTAGTTATTTAGTTAGTCGTTGGATCATCGTCATTGCACTCCGGACAAGTCCATAGGTGCTCAGATCATTCCCTGAGTGTATCCGCCATTACACGTTGACTGACAGTCCCAGTCGTTGATTGACCATCATTCTTTCTCGCACACGAAACCTCTCCTTTCTAGCGACACCACATTTCAAACCGTTCCTTTATTCTAATTATGGAACAACAGTCATCGTCACTTGTACAGTCATTTATTCGTGTGTTTTCCCGTAGGGCGATCAAAATGTCTTCCCGATCCATCGCTCCACCAACAGCCGTAGTAGCAGCATGGGCGGCCAACCTATCTGCTCTCTCATTACCAAGAACTCCCGCGTGTCCCAGCACAAAAATAAAAGTCACTGTACACACACAGGAATTATTCACTGCATCCGCCACTGTTCTCGAACGTACCCCGCCTGAACTTTCACAATCATGTTCATGGAGTCACTGAGTATACAGGCATGCTCACAGACAGTCTGTGAGCAGATCCATTGCAATGCTTTGGTCACTGCCAGAATCTCCATTGTCATGCTGCTTGTCGTCTGAGCGAAAGCTCCACTTTCCTCTATTATAGTCTCCACCCCCCCCCCCCCCACCTTTGAGCCGTGAAAGCCCAGAAACTCCTGATGAGTCTCTCAACCGACCCATCTGTATATATAATTATATCACCTTCCCTGAAATTCTCACTGATGAGCACCTCCGACTCGACCACTGTCGGACACCATTCCCTGCACTCTCTATTGAGTGTTATTAATCCTTCGAAGGCTGTTGGATAATCCGAGGGTGCCAAACTCCATTCGGCACCAGGTAGTACATCCTCCAATCTGCACACACTCTGTATAACGTCCTCTGCGCGCCCCATCCACGACTTTCCTCTCTTTAGTCGACTGCCTTTCACTTTGATAATTTCTGGGTGTAGAGGGAGCTATTTATCAGCGGTGATTTTTAGGTAGTCCCGCGCCCTGCACATTTGTATTCTTTGCTCCGCAGTTGGACAATCAAGTAAGTATCGCATAGCCCGAACCGACGTATCTCTCGTGCACCCCAAAATGATTCGCATTGCCTCATTCTGGATTCTATCCAATGTTTCTGTTTGAGTTTGACTCAGTGTCAGAATTGCCAGTGCGTACTCTACGACCGCTACCACCAATCCCTGATACAGCAGAAATAGCAGTCTCTGTTCGCATTGAGCAGCAGCCATAACTTTCATCGCCGCAAGACCTTTATAAGCCTTTACAATTATGTGGTCAACATGATCTTTGAAACTCAGACTTCGGTCCAACATGACTTCATTGTACTTCAAGTACTTCATTGTGCTGGTTCTCTCGAGGAAGTCCCCTATCAAAGTAACCGATGGCGTGGACGTTGTCACTATGTGATTGTTTAGGGAAAACCATTTTATCGATGGCTTAATACTGCATATAAACATCCCCCAAAAATCATGATAATCAGCAAAATCACAGAAGAACATGCGCTAAACATAACCATAAGTGGAGAGAAACTACGAGTAGAACACTATCAATATCTAGGACACCATCACAAATGAGGGCAGATGTGAAACAGAAGTTAAAAGAAGAATAGGAATGGCTACAAATGCTTTCAATGATATGAGGAAAATATTAACATCTAAACAAATTACATTCCAGCTAAAAATGAAAATTATAAAATACTATAATTATTTATATTAATGTATGGCTCAGAAACAAGGACAATAAACAAACAGCAGATAGAATGTATGACTCAGATGTGGATATATAGAAGAATAGGAAGGACATCATGGGAAGAGAAAAAAGCCAAAGAGATTTTAACAACACTTAATATAAAGAAAGAATTATTAAAGGAAATAAAGATCAATAACATAAACTATTTTGAGCACATTAAGAGACATGACACCTCGTTCAAGACCTTACTTGAGGGTTAAGTCAAAGTGAAACGAGCAAGAGGTAGGCAGAGACAAAGTGGAAGCGTAACATCAAAAGATGAACAGGTTGTAGCCTAGCAGAATGTTCCACCGATACAAGCGACGGGGGATGTTGGAGGCCTGTTGCAGTCACCCTTCGTTGCGGATAGGGCACTTGGTCATGATGATTCTAAAAAAGATCGACAGTTGTTAACAGTTGGAGATCGGTTGAGACAAATTGACGTCAATAATACCTTTTATTATATACCAAGTGTTTTGTTTAAATATTAAATAATGTAAAAAAAGACCAGCAATTTTGTTTGTATTTTAAAATATACTAAAAATATAGTAAAATATAGTTAGTTAGTTACGTAGTTAGTTAGTTAGTTAGTCGTCGGATCATCATCACTGCAAACTGGACACGCCCATAGTTGCTCCGATCTCTCCTTGAGTGTATCCGCCATTACAATTCTGCTGACAGTACCGGTCCTATGCTGGTTGGCCATCATTTTTCTGCGCCCTCCAAAATGTTCACCTCTAGCAACACCGCATTTCAATCCCTGATCTTTAATCCTAGCCATTGAAAAGGAATCATCCACATTAGTCTCACTCTCGAGTGTTATATCTCTTAAGGAATTCAAAACGTCAGCGCAACCTATTGCCTCATCGCCCTGTGTCACAATAGTAAAATTTGTCACAATAGTAAAATTTGCCACAACAGTAAAATTTGTCACAATAGTAAAATATAATTAAAATATAATAAAATTATTTCTTGATCGTAGTAACAACTTCTGGTAAAATGCTGCACAAGAACAGTTGTGTTTTTCTGTGGCTATTTCATTGGATGAGTTTCGGAGAGGATTTGAACAAGGTTGTATTAAAACAAACCCACTGAATTGTCACTTTGCGACGAAAGATACTTTGGATACATGATAGGGAAACACAATTCATGTTTCGACATTAATCGACATGTGTACACGTACAACACTGAAATGATATACGACGTCATCAAGATGGTGGTTGCCAGGAATTTGTCACTATGTTCGGAGTCACAAAGCAGAAATATAGTCGTAGTCACAAGTCAGAAGTATAATCGTAGACACAAGTCTGAACTATGGTCGCAGTCACAAAGCAGAAATATAGTCGTAGTCACAAGTCAGAAGTATAATCGTAGACACAAGTCTGAACTATGGTCGCAGTCACAAGTCTAAAGTATGCTCGCAGTCAGAAGTCTGAACTATGGTCGCAGTCACAAGTCTGAACTATGTTTGTAGCCACCAGTCAGAACTATGTTTGTAGCCACCAGTCAGAACTATGGTCGTAGTTCTAAGAAAGAATTTGGCGATGAGGTTAATCACTTAGGAAACCAGTAGTGGAAAAAATAGATTCCGTCAATCATTCAACACCACACACACAACAGCAAGTAAAGAAAAGTAGAAAGAGCAAATTGTCTGTCCTAAAGACATTAGGAAGCACAACTTTGGTGCTCATTGGTTTGCTTTATTCAATTAAGAGGGAGATGCGAAATGTGCTCGGTTCGAAACGTGTAGTCAAATTCACATTCTTCTTCTTCAGCGTTCATTCTCAAACTCTAACTGGATCTCTCTTGTAGCAGGATCATGGTCCTACTAGATTTCCTGCACGATGTAGTCCAGAGAACTGAAGTGCATTGTATCACCGTTTTATTTGCGCCAATGATCCTACACATCCGTCTTCGGCGGAGAAACCACATTCAAAATGTTCCTTCTGCAATGTAGTCTTTTTGTAATGATATGAAGAAATGCTTTCAAGAATATCATGTACACGTATGTAAATAAACATGTCAATGTTTGAACTATGTTTTGTTCTTGCTTTACCCACATTCTTGGCGGTACTTATAGTAAAGTAAAAGTAAAGTAACCCATAGCATTTATTAATGCCGTAAGGGGGTGTGAGATGTTAGCGATCTCACATTTCACAGGCTCTGCAAATGAGGGCGGTAGCCATCTCCTCTCCCTCGCAGTCTTTACTTCCCGGATTAACCCGGTACCCAATTTAGGCTGGATCGACCTGGGAGCCGTTGCGATCTGAAAACATTTCCGCCTCAGCTGGGGAATGAACCCAGGACCACTCATATGCGAAGCCAGTGCACTAACCACTGCGCTAACGCGGCTCCCTTATAGTACCTGGTTACAAATTTCTAATTAAAATTATTATATAAATATTGTTTTTCCTTTCTATGTTCATTACACATAAAAAGATTATCTAATGACACTAAAAACGAATACAAAATGTGTAGATGAATTAATTCAGTAAAGAAAGGGTGTTAATATGTATTCCACGATTTCATATTTCAACCATTGTATGAAACTGTGCATTATGTTATCGAGCATACACCTTTCACACGAAACATATGTTCTATATTTCATCAAAATTGGTATAGCAATAACCGTGTTCAATATCAATCACATATTGGCCACTACATTCTCAATAATTCAACGACACAAGAAATAATGTATGATTAGATGTTAATAACGGCGAAAATAAATCAATCAATATCAATAAAACCCATAACCCTTCAGGGTCGTAAGGGGTACCACATTGGAAGCTTCAGCACACAGAGTCCTCCAGCGAATTCTATCCTCAGCGATGCGGATGAGTGTGGAAATATCTAGCCCTCTCCATTCCTTGATGTTGTCTGTCCATGTCTTTAATTGACCTCCTCTGCTTCTTCCACCCTCGACAGTTCCCTGCAGTATTGTTTTTGACAAGGAATCGTGCCTGCATACATGTCCGAACCATGCTAGTTTTCGTCGTTAATATACGGCGAAAATATATAACAGTGTATACGCGGAAAACTTATATAATGGCAGTGGTGGGGTGGGGACAAAGGGGGATGGTTGCAACATTTATGCCGAAAATGTTTTGGGAACCTATGTTGTACATGGTTTCTATGTGTTCTGGGAACCTATGTTGTACATGGTTTCTATGTGTTCTGGGAACCTATGTTGTACATGGTTTCTATGTGTTCTGGGAACCTATGTTGTACATGGTTTCTATGTGTTCTGGGAACCTATGTTGTACATGGTTTCTATGCGTTCTGGGAACCTATGTTGTACATGGTTTCTATGCGTTCTGGGAACCTATGTTGTACATGGTTTCTATGTGTTCTGGGAACCTATGTTGTACATGGTTTCTATGTGTTCTGGGAACCTATGTTGTACATGGTTTCTATGTGTTCTGGGAACCTATGTTGTACATGGTTTCTATGTGTTCTGGGAACCTATGTTGTACATGGTTTCTATGCGTTCTGGGAACCTATGTTGTACATGGTTTATATGTGGTCTGGGAACCTATGATGTACATGATTCCTATGTGTTCTGAAAGTATTCTGTTATTCTGAAATTGCTTCTTCTGACATCAAGCTTCCAGCATTGCTGGCACAGAGTTAAAACTCTCACCAGTGGTGCTAATATAACTCTTTATTGAAGAATTAAAACTTTCATCATGACTGCTACTATAACTCCTTATTCAAGAATTATATTCCCTGAATCCTAATATAGTATTCCATTTAAAGTTAAAAATTATCAATCAGGAAGAATGTGAATAGTTCTTATGTGGAGCAAATTGTATGATACAAAACTCGAAATAAATCGGTTTTTACACGGAACAAAACACACACACAGAAGATTCTGTTAGCATGGCTATTCATTTAATTACCAGGGACTTGTAAACACAACCACTGCGGTTTTTAAAAAAAGATGGAGATTTAATTAAAAATCGATGTTTAAACCCCTGGTGCGTTCTGATCGTCTCGTTCCAGTAAACAACGCCAGCATTCAAACGCTAGGCAATCTCGGGTTAAACAAACCACTACATAAAATGGCAGTAAATTCAAGCAAATAGTTCGCTTTCACATTGCACTATGAATAAATATATTAAATATTGGATAGTTATTAAAATTAATTGGTTTTTTAACCTGGCGTACACAAGGGCAATTCCCTATCAAAATCTGAACAGAAATAATCATAGTATTATTGCATTTAATCGTAAATGTATAGTGTAATAATAAACTATACTTTTTTTAAATGCTGTCCATACATAGAGACCATTCTCCGTGAGATTGTGCCGAGTGTATGTTGTATGTATAGTTTACAATTAGTTTTATCAAGTACAAAAAAGCACAAGTTTTGAGCAGGAAAATCAATAGAAAGTTCTAAACATTGCGGAAATGCACAAAAGAAAATTAAAAACATTTGTACTGAAAAAGTTACCCGACGTTGTAATTTTAATTTATTCATCACCATCATGTGCCGCACCGAATGACGAAGTCGATCATGTTTTATTTCAAATATCTTTATAAGGATCCATATTGATTTTTTTAGTCATGTCACGATGTTCGACTACCTAATATGTTCTCATACTTACACCCGAAATCGTTCTGACCTTGCATCGTGCCGGTTGTAACTATGTTCTCCAGACCTCCCTGTCTCGCAACGTGCCGGTTGTAACTATGTTCTCCAGACCTCCCTGTCTCGCAACGTGCCGGTTGTAACTATGTTCTCCAGACCTCCCTGTCTCGAGCGTGCCCGTTGTAACTATGTTCTCCAGACCTCCCTGTCTCGCAGCGTGCCGGTTGTAACTATGTTCTCCAGACCCTGTCTCGCAGCGTGCCCGTTGTAACTATGTTCTCCAGACCCTGTCTCGCAGCGTGCCCGTTATAACTATGTTCTCCAGACCCTGTATCGCAGCGTGCCGGATGTAACTATGTTCTCCAGACCTCCCTGTCTCGCATCGTGCCTGTTGTAACTATGTTCTCCAGGCCTCCCTGTCTCGCATCGTGCCTGTTGTAACTATGTTCTCCAGGCCTCCCTGTCTCGCAGCGTGCCGGATGTAACTATGTTCTCCAGACCCTGTCTCGCAGCGTGCCGGATGTAACTATGTTCTCCAGACCCTGTCTCGCAGCGTGCCGGATGTAACTATGTTCTCCAGACCCTGTCTCGCAGCGTGCCGGATGTAACTATGTTCTCCAGACCCTGTCTCACAGCGTGCCTGTTGTAACTATGTTCTCCAGACCTCCCTGTCTCGCAACGTGTCAATAACGTAAAGATTGTCTCTTTCTGCTATTATGACGTAACCAACGTCTCGCTTTTGACGTTTTCAGCATGTCCTTGCCAGTTTTTTCTAGCTTTCCATGGCAATCTCAGCATTGATCTATAGAAGCATTCATCTCTGTTGCCAATAATTTCTCAACATATTGTCCAAAACCTTCATCCACGTCTTAGAAATAATGTTATGTAGCTCAGAAGAACTCTCTTCCTCACTTCTATTGATGGAAACATGTTACACAATGTATTATTCATTTTTATGAATATTGCTATTGCCTGCCGTATTCTCTGTCTTATCTCTGTTGAAAGTTTTCTATTAGATGTTATTATTGTTCCTAAATATTTTTATTTTAATTCATTATTATCAGTTAATATTACGCATTTCCATTCTCTGGACTACATCCTGCTGGAAGGAAATCTAGTTGGACAATGGTCCTGCAACAAGGGAGATCCAGCGGGAGTTTGAGAATGAACGCTGAAGAAGAAGAGTTAATATTAAACTGAGGCTTATTTCATATGTGTGACATCATATTGACAAAACTATTCTTCATTTGTTTAGCTATTTCCTGTTGTAATTGTTCCTAATACACAAGTGCAAGGTTACTCAAAATAACGTTTCGTTGATTTATGTTCTTATATTTCTATTCTTCTTCTTCTTCTTCTTCTTCAGCATTCATTTTCAAACTCCCGCTGGATCTCTCTTGTAGCAGGACCATGGTCCTACTAGATTTCCAGAAGGATGTAGTCCGGAGAATAAAAATGCGTTGTATCGCGGTGTTATTTGCGCCAATGGCCCAACACATCCATCTTCGGCAGAATATTTCTATTCAAACTCTACGTTCTTATATTTCTATAAACACTCGATGTTCTCATATTTCTGCTCACAGTCTATGTTCTTATGTGAATATTTATGTGAATATTTAATTCACACTCTATGTTCTAATTTATATTATTGAGTTTGAGAGTGAACGCTGAAGAAAAATTTTCACTTTTTGTCATCTAATCTCTATTATTTCAATTTTTATTACCTAAATTTCGAAAACAAAACTCGTAATTTCATTTTTTTTTAATTTTTCGCTGCATATTCAACAGTTAAAATAAGTTTCGATGTTCTTGAGGTTTGTTCTACTCTATAATGTATTATCATCATCATCAAGTACCGTCTCCGCAACGAAGGTTGGCTGCAACGTATCTCCAACATCTCCTGTCTCTTGTCTTGGTGGTGCACTCTGCTAGACTGTAACCTGTCCATCGTGTAATGTTACTCTCCCACTTGTATCTCTGCCTACCTCTTGCTCGCTTCCCTTTGACTTTACCCTCAAGTAAGGTCTTCAATAGGGTGTCATGTCTTTTAATGTGTCCAAAGTATTTTATTTGCCTGATCTTTATTTCTCTTAGTAGTTCTTTCTTCATATTAAGTGTCTTTAGCACCTCTTTATTTGTTTTCTTCTCTTTCCATGATGTTCTCCCTATTCTTCTATATACCCACATCTCAAAGACATCAATTTTGTCTTCTAATTGTTTATTTAGTGTCCATGTTTCTGAGCCATACATTAATATGGAATAGATGTGGCATTTTATAATTTTATAATGTATTATAGAATTCCCATATTACTAGAAATGTGTTTCCATGTTCAAATGAGATAGAATTATCTCTTTTAGAATTGCATCTTTGGAAAATATGTTCTCTGGTGCAATGCGTGGTTGATGTTATTTCTTCCCCGGACTAAGTATATCATGTGTGTATCATACTAAGTGTAACATATGTATATAACACTATGTTTATCGTATGTCTTTGTTCACGGCATATTCTTTCTCTACTAAGAATCAATGCGTCTGGGAAGAGTTGTTTTGTTAGAAATAATGGTTGTTTTGCACACCGGTAATAGTTGGAGTCTTCTGGGCAGACCGCTAATAGTTGGAGACTTCTGGGCAGATCGCTAATAGTTGAAATCCTCTGGGCAGATCGCTAATAGTTGGAGTCTTCTGGGCAGATCGCTAATAGTTGGAGACTTCTGGGCAGATCGCTAATAATTGGAATCCTCTGGGCAGATCGCTAATAGTTGGAGTCTTCTGGGCAGACCGCTAATAGTTGGAGTCTTTCTTCTGTGCAGATCGCTAATAGTTGGAGTCTTCTGGGCAGATCGCTAATAGTTGGAGTCTTCTGGGCAGATCGCTAATAGTTGGAGTCTTCTGGGCAGATCTCTAATAGTTAGTCTTCTGAGCAGATCGCCAATAGTTGTAGACTTCTGTGCAGATCTCTAATAGTTGGAATCCTCTGGGCAGATCGCTAATAGTTGGAGTCTTCTGGGCAGACCGCTAATAGTTTGAGTCTTCTGGGCAGATCGTGAATAGTTGGCGTCTTCTGGGCAGATCGCTAATAGTTGGAGTCTTCTGGGCAGATCGCTAATAGTTGGTCTTCTGGGCAGATCTCTAATAGTTGGAGTCTTCTGGGCAGATCGCCAATAGTTGGAGTCTTTTGGTATTGCATACGGCTAAGAGATGGTCTTCTTAGTATGGAATAAAATACGGAGAATCATTCCACTGCACAAAAGGAAGTAAGAGCTAATCTCTTGTAATTCTAGTAGATTGAAACAACAACAAAAATAATACAATTTCTGCAGAAAGGCCTTATATGATAGAATATATCAACAATAAATTATCATTGGATCAAGAAATAAGCATCAGAAATGGCAAGGCATCGAAAACAACCAACATAATATCAAATTGTGTCTGGGGAAATAAAAATAATTTATTACAAATAGTAATATCCTGGTTTACAGCAGTGAAATATGGGCAACATATAAACCAGGAGAGACGATTAAACAGATTTCACATGTTGTACGTACAATTCTTGAAGTACAGTAACAGGACAAAGTCACCAACACTGATGTATGGCAGGACAAAGTCACTAACACTGATGTATGCCAGCACAAAGTCACTAACACTGAAGTATGTCAGCACAAAGTCACTAACACGGATGTATGACAGCACAAAGTCACTAACACGGATGTATGATAGGACAAAGTCACTAACACTGATGTATGGCAGGACAAAGTCACTAACACTGATGTATGACAAGACAAAGTCACTAACACTGATGTATGCCAACACAAAGTCACTAACACGGATGTATGGTAGGACAAAGTCACTAACACTGATGTATCGCAGCACAAAGTCACTAACACTGATGTATGGTAGAACAAAGTCACTAACACTGATGTATGTCAGGACAAAGTCACTAACACTGATATATCGTATCGCAAAGACACTAACACCGATGTATGGCAGCACAAAGTCACTAAAACTGATGTTGGTTGCTGATCCAGCGGTCCATGAGCTCATGCCCTTTGACCCAATGCCATTGTGTGATATATGCATGTGTTTGTGAGCTGTTGTTTTGTTCCATATGAAGTGTTCCATTAATCTGGCCCTGGAGAGATAACACTGATGTATGGCAGCACAAAGTCACTAACACTGATGTATGGCAGCACAAAGTCACTAACACTGATGTACTGGAAAGAACATGCAATACCACAGTATTTTCTATGCTCATTCTGCGCATACTCAGGTATCTAGGACACACTGGAAGGATGTTAGATGACAATATACTAATGGATCTACTTTATTGAGAATTACAGTCTGCGAAATGATATAAATTAGACCTCTACCTCGGTACAAAGACTTACGGAAAATAAATATGCATGACACAGATACGGATACCGATTCGAAACAGGATGCCATGAACCGTGTTGTATCGATGGAAAAGTCAAGAATGATATATAAACAAATAAGAAAGTAATAGCAGTTCAATGGCTGCATGTCCAAGACAAAACAACACACGATGATACATGCGAGCCTATGATTCATTGTACTTACTGTGGAAGACAATGTGTGGCACAGATTGGTCTTGTCAGTTGCTACCATCGTTGCCAATGATTGTAAATTTGGTTTTTCATAGTAGAACTGGAAAGACGGAAATGTGTCTAATGCAGAAATAATAAAAATAAATTGTGAAGGGAATCAATATTATCGTGTTGCCAAGTGTACATCAAAACAGAAACTAACAAATACATGGGCATACTAATGATACTTATTTCAACATATATAAGAAACAGAATAGGACAGGTAAAAACATTCAGAAAAATGAAAAATATATTGTGTAATATGACCTTGTCCTTAGAGGTAAGGAAGATAGTTCTGCAGTGCTATATAACCCCTATACTAACATATGGATGCGAGTCTTGGACAATAAACAAACAGGAAAGTAAGAAATTAGAGGCAGTAGAGATGATGTTCTAAAGAAGAATGCTAAGAATGTCATGAATTGGCAGGAGTGCTAATGTGGAGGTGTTGAAAAAGTAAATGCGAGAAAGAGCTTAATCAGTAATATAAGAAAAAGGCAATCTTCTTTTTTGGCCTTTTATAAGACAAGGATATTTGGAGAACATAGTAACAATAGGCAAGATTGAGGGCAACATAGACAGAGGGTAACAAAGTGAGAAAATATTAGCTGAACAACCTGTCATTGTAGGTAGACAATAGCTATCCTGATACATAATACTGGAAATAGAGAGCTGTGGAGAGCAATGATCGCCTACGCCAGCTGGCATAGCATCAGATTATGATTACTAATGAGCACACAACATGACTATGATAGTACAATAGTTATGTCCTCTTGCCTAAACCAGCAAGTAAATGGACTTTGCCTTGTCACCGGATTTACATAAGTAATGATGAGAAAGTGAGGGTAACGAATAACTGAACTTTTCCTTACTTTATTCCAAAAATACCGCCCGTGACTTGTCGGGCCCCGAAAGGGGAGCAAAGAATAGCAACACTGTTTACCTTCCACGCATGTCGTAAAAGGCGACTAAAGAGGTTATGGGATGGAGTTGGCTGTCCCATCCCATATAGGGTCAGACCCAAAGCCATTCTTAAGTCGGATGTGTCAGGCCGAAAGGCGTAGATATTGCAGCAATGCTGTAAACCATAACACAACTCATTCCGTTCTCCGGACTACATTCTGCTAATCTGCAGGAGTTTGAGAACGAACGCAGAAGAAGAAGAAGAAGATCCAGAAATAGATCGCTAGCTAGCTACACATACCAGTATATAATTGTTCCCTAGCGCGACGGTTTTCCTTGAATAGGCTATACATATTTTTGTCATAAAAGAAAAAAAGCCAGACAGAAAGCAAAGGCAATCTAAGATACTTATCTAAGCTTATAAAGTATTTGAAACAACTGAAAAGGAACATTAGCTTCTGAGTTCCAGAACGGTCCATGTACGACGCGAGCATGCAATCCAGATCTAAAGAACTAATTAAAGTGAGAATTTTAAAGTTTGTTCCATGTTATCCTTCTTGTCAGGCAGCGCACGCGCAGACTACAAACCCGCACGTAAGGCCAAAACATGGAATTTCAAAGCCCAGGGATTTATTCTTTTTATCGAGGCTTTAATGTGATCGCCGGCTCAGGTCGAGACTTCAAGGCACCTGGAACAATTATGGCTGGCTGGCGGTCCAGGGTCAGCCTGCGAGGTTTCCAGTTGTTAAAATGAAAAGAGACGGGAGAAGACTCATACAGATACAGGGGTGGGGGGATGGGCAATAGCTCTCACGTGCGTCTGTTCATGAGAGCCAGTATCAATTGAAGATCTTGACCCGGGTATAGGATTTAATGAGCGCGCAGATATACTTGAAATGCTGTGTGCTTGCTTTAAGTGCCAGCCAATTGCAGGTTATTTCCGAAATATTTCAAAATGAAAATGTCTGTTCTGATATTTGTCCCGTGTTGGCGCAGTAACATGTCTGTTCTGATATTTTTTCATAGTTGACGCAGTAAAATCTCTGTTCTGATATTTGTCCTTAGTTGGCGCAGTAAAATGTCTGTTCTGATATTTATCGAGAGTTGGCGCAGTAAAATGTCTGTTCTGAGATTTATCCAGAGTTGGCACAGTAAATTCGTAATTCTCTAGATACAATCACCGAAATATTACTTAAATTCGTAGCAGATATTATTCAGGATGTATCCACCAGCCCAGCATTTTGTCTGCATATATTTTCTAAGCAATATAAATACTATAGTCGTTTGCCATTGCTCTCTGAACGGTTTGGAAGCACAATTATCTGCAGCGCTATGTAACAATATATATATATAATAAATATAAACATGCAACGTTTCGAACATACGTTTCCTCATCAATGCCAGCAGCTTGACATAGTGATGGGGCTTAGTTCAGCCATCAGGGGCTGAAAACTAAGACTGGTCGAGCAGTCCGACTCAAGGAAGACCATAGTCTTGCCCAAGTAAGCAGGGCGCTGAAGACGGAGGCAACCAGCCAAGAGGCGCACAATTAATCAGAATGCCACACACAAAACACAATTAGTGAACGAAAGAAGAAGAAGAACATACGTTGGACTTTGTGTCGAGCACTAATGACAAGAATAACAAATATTTTATGAATTAAGACCGATGGATGTCATCAAACATATTCGTCCGCCTTGAGAAGCAAATGTGAAGTGAGGCATTAGTCATAAATTTGCAGCAATAATGATATAAGGCTGAAGATATCATTCAAATAAACGATATAAAAAAAAAAGCCTGTAAACAAATTGCTATATGCAGACGATCAAATCTTAATGTATGAGGACGAAACACAACTACAAAGACTTTTAAACGCACTAAATTCAGCTTGTGAAAAATACAACATGAAAATTAACACATCAAAGACATCTATGAAAATCATGAGATTATTGGCCCATTGAACATAAATATTAACGAAACAGACCTCAGACAGGCACGAGAGTTGAGATATCTGGGAAGCATTTTCACTGAAGAAGGCAAACTGGACAGAGAAATTGAAACGCGATGCAAAAAAAAGCCAACGCGGTCTCATACCAATTAACACAACTGCACAAACACTCTTACATCAACTTGTCTACTAAACAGATATTGATAAACAGTATATTTATACCAACTGTGTGTTATCAATATCAAACATGGTCACTGTCCAAGACACATGAGAGAAAGATTGCAACCTGTGAGATGAGATGTCTAAGGAAGATCGTTGGGGTAAAAATACCAGACTGTATAAGAAACGATGCCATCAGAATTTTTATAGGAACTGTACTATGCATTAAATACACATAAAAGCAACAAATCAAGTGGTTCGGTCACTTAATGAGAATGGAGCCAGATCGCCTTACAGCTGTAGCCTATAACAGAAGAATATCTGGGTACAGAGCGAGAAGAACACCTAGAGGCAGATGGATTTATAACATAAAAGACATACTACAACAACAGCATATTACAACAACATCATATTACAACAGCAACATCATACTACAACAACAAATGAAACATTTGATATTTAAGATATCTTGACCCGAGTATAGGATTTAATGAACTGAGGCACCCCACGACACTTCGTGGCATTTGTGGTAAGACAAGACAAGAATGCTATAAGGAATAACGCTCCTGCGCGTGAAAAGAGATGAGATCTCATTGAAGATACAATCAGATGTAGACAGAGCAAAAGTGGGCAATATTTTTATATCAGTCGGTCTTATTGAGTATTTCTGCTTTGTAGTATGGAGAGGGGGGAGGTGGGGGGGGGGCAACATACTATATAAATTTGTTTGGTCCTATAGAACGGAACTGGTTCAATTCCTGTCAGCTGTAAGAATTATTTTCGTTTATCCTCATGTTTCCTACTTGAATTTGTTTGGTCCCTTGAGGGCTTGAGTAGTATTTTTTTTCTTGTGCTCGGGCCTAGAGCACATAGTAACTTAAAGAGCAGATAATCGTATGAGAAACAAAATGATTTGTCGAACCAGAATTATACCGCGCGGCGATTTTTGCTCACCTTTCATTACGAGCAGAGGTCGACAATCTGGAAGCATTGGTGATCTACTTCTAAGTTCTTACATTGTAAGGCGATCTACTCTTTTGTGAAATAACAACGAGGACCGTATAATGTACTCCTGACAATGGCAAATATATCTCTAAACAGGGCCGTTCATACGTCTTCAGTAATTGGGGTCGGGAGGAAGAGGATTGCTTTAAGAAAAAAATTGTCATTCGTCCATTTTCATATTTTATTCCCTCTTTTTTATTTCTCAGCTACCTGTGTCGCATACTGGTTTACCTAGAAATACGGTTTACCTTTAAAAAAATTAGGTTATCAGCCCCCTTTCGTAGATCTTTTACGGTCAAAGATAAGGTTATAGATTGCATTAAAAAGTCATAGTACGGTTATTGATTACATTAAACTGTCATAGATTCGGTTAATGACTACATTAAAATGTCATAGATAAGGTTAATGATTACATTAAAATGTCATAGATTCGGTTATTGATTACAATAACATGTAATAGATAAGGTTAATTATTACAATAAAATGTCATATTTTCGGTTATTGATTACAATAACATGTCATAGATTCGGTTAATGATTACATTAAAATGTCATAGATAAGGTTAATGATTACAATAAAATGTCATAGATTCGGTTAATGATTACATTAAAATGTCATAGATTCGGTTAATGGTTACATTAAAATGTCATAGATAAGGTTAATTATTACAATAAAATGTCATAGATAAGGTTAATTATTACAATAAAATG
Organism: Meghimatium bilineatum; assembly: GCA_034231615.1. Taxonomy (NCBI): domain Eukaryota; kingdom Metazoa; phylum Mollusca; class Gastropoda; order Stylommatophora; family Philomycidae; genus Meghimatium; species Meghimatium bilineatum. Next base: position 21,943,939 of record CM067315.1, read on the forward strand.
TCATAGATAAGGTTAACGATTACATTAAAAATGTTCTTTCTCACTAATACTGGTAATCTAATAAATCTATTCCTGCAATCTACCGATAGATGGATATCAACGTGGTGTCTTATCCTGCAATCTACCGATAGATTGTTATAAACGTGTTGTTTTATCTTGCAATCTACCGATAGATTGTGATAAACGGGCTGTCTTATCCTGCAATCTGACGATATATTGTGATAAAAGTGTTATTTCATCCTGCAATCTACCGATAGATTTTGATAAACGTGTTGTCCTATCTCCGTATGTAGTTATTGATCATTCATTCTTAAAGTCTGTTTCATGTGCTGCATTTATGTTCTCAGATGGCGTCACTTAATCGTCTTCTAAAGGTTATCTCATACTATTTGTTATCTCCTACTAATAGTTATCTTCTACTAATAGTAATCTCCTACTAATAGTTATCTCCTACTAATAGTTATCTTCTACTAATAGTTATCTCCTACTAATAGTTATCTCCTACTAATAGTTATCTTCTACTAATAGTTATCTCCTGCTAATAGTTATCTCCTACTAATAGTTATCTCCTACTAATAGTTATCTCCTACTAATAGTTATCTTCTACTAATAGCTATCTCCTGCTAATAGTTATCTTATACTAATAGTTATCTCCTACTAATATTTATCTCCTACTAATAGTTATCTCCTACTAATAGTTATCTCCTACTAATAGTTATCTTATACTAATAGTTATCTTCTACTAATAGTTATCTCCTGCTAATAGTTATCTTCTACTAATAGTTATCTCCTACTAATAGTTATCTCCTACTAATAGTTATCTTCTACTAATAGTTATCTCCTGCTAATAGTTATCTTATACTAATAGTTATCTCCTACTAATAGTTATCTTATACTAATAGTTATCTCCTACTAATAGTTATCTCCTACTAATAGTTATCTTATACTAATAGTTATCTCCTACTAATAGTTATCTCCTACTAATAGTTATCTTCTACTAATAGTTATCTTCTACTAATAGTTATCTCCTACTAATAGTTATCTCCTACTAATAGTTATCTCCTGCTAATAGTTATCTCCTACTAATAGTTATCTTCTACTAATAGTTATCTCCTACTAATAGTTATCTCCTACTAATAGTTATCTTCTACTAATAGTTATCTTCTACTAATAGTTATCTCCTACTAATAGTTATCTCCTACTAATAGTTATCTCCTGCTAATAGTTATCTTCTACTAATAGTTATCTCCTACTAATAGTTATCTTCTACTAATTGTTATCTCCTACTAATAGTTATCTTCTACTAATTGTTATCTGACACTAATGGTTTTCTACTACTAAATTTATAACAATATTACAATAAAATTAAATGTCGCTACTCTCACGCCAGGCAGAACATTGTCCATCCTTTTCTGTGCATGTGATGTATTTCAATTGTCTGCGGATCAAGCCAAACTAAGAACGTGACCAGTGGTCTAATGAACACGTGATACTGGACAAGGATGACCAGCTTTAAATGCCGTGCATTCATTGTCTTATATCAGCCTTCTTCATACAATCTGCTTAGGAGTTTGTGGTCAATAGCTAAGTCTGTACAATTGTAGAAGTCGTTTCCTCTGGTACTTTAAACATAAAGTAATGGACTTTTCTCAATATCTAATACTCTATCACGGCGGATCGTACCGTAGTTCTTGTAGATGTGGTCATTGTTATAGAGCTGTAGATTCTGGTAATCCCTTAATAACAGAAGATAAGGCTCCTTCTCCACAAAAGAATGTTGGCTAAGAAGAATTGCGAATTCTTTGTTTCTTGAGTTGGTATGACGCATTGAAAAACTGTCATTATTCCATCTGAACTTCTTTTCTACATAAATAACCAAACAGTCAGTGGATATCCGACAAAGTGGAGAGTGCCGCAGTTACAACAATAAGAAATGCTTTAAAGTCTATGATATTGTTCTATTGCAACTGATTACTAATATAACTAATAAATATCAAAAATACCAAATGTAAAGTACTTGCAATGTCAATGAAAAATAATAGAAAAATGAACAAGGAATTTTTCCATCTTACGAACCAATATCACCTTTATGAAAAATAATCACGAACTGAAAATAAACACACAAAATATGATAATATTGTACAGGAGTAGTTACACAGGTAGTAAATGTTGGCGCATGCGGTTGCGTCTGTGGGTCTCATACCAATGGCTCACTAGATAAACCAACCATGCAACAGAAAACCTTAGTAGATGACATGTCTTTATATTGAGGTTATCTTCTAATAGAAGCTTTATTGCACGTCATCTATACAATCCCGTAGTCGTAACCTTCGATAACAGTTACCATGTTGTTAGCTGACATTGTGCTTGAACTAGTTACGGGCACGGCGTGGGTGGTCGGAGCAACAAAGAAAACTGTCGCTCGGGCCAGAGTTGTGCCCTGATGTCTGTTTCGGCGGCATTGGACTCGAAACACCATCGAGTCGAATGGCTTCTGGAACAGAGAGCGGATCACGTATGGGAATGCCCCACGTGGTGTGAGGCCAGTTTTCTAATCAAGAATCAAGTAAATGTGCAGGAGTAATTACACAAGCAGTCAATGTGCAAAAGTAGCTACACAGGTAGTTAATGTGCAGTTAGGTCAATGAGCAGCAAGAACCAGTGTGGGGCTTTCAGATAAATTCCACATACACTCTGGCGTGCCACAAGGATCTACTTTATTATTCATCACGAATATCAATTGTATATGTAAAATCGCCAACATCAATGAATAAGACAACCGTTATAACCAAACTCCTGAGCCAACTTCTTTTTGCAGACAATCAAGAAATAATATAAACATCAGAAGAACAACTACAACATACACATACTGCGCACAATATGTACAGACTTTATGATGAAGATAAACATAGAAAAAAACGTGGTAATGTCAAACACACAAATGGAAATAAACATCACTATTTTCATCGATGACCAACAACTTATTTTGGAAGTATCATATCATCAAATAGGAAAAACACTAGTGAAATCCAACATAGATGCAGCACAGTATACCAGATCTTAAGGCAGATGCCCCCTATTTCCAAAAACAGATATGTGAACATCAGTACTAAAATTACACTATATAAAACGTTCATCATATCATCACTATGTTACCAATTTCACACGGGGGACACTAATAACAAAAGCCAAAAGAAAATGTATTGCAACAGAAATTATGTCTAAGTAGCATTCTTGGAGCAGCAATAAGAGACACAATCAGAAATTATATGTTTAAGTAACATTCTTGGAGCAGCAATAAGAGACACAATCAGAAATTATATGTTTAAGTAACATTCTTGGAGCAGCAATAAGAGACACAATCAGAAATTATATGTCTAAGTAGCATTCTTGGAGCAGCAATAAGAGACACAATCAGAAATTAAAACATAAGACTATCAAACAAAATGCTAATCCTGGATTACATTAGAAGACTACAACAGATTAAGTGCATTTCACATGTTTCCAGACTACCATCAAACAGTGCTCCTCAAACAGTTTCCAGACTACCATCAAACAGTGCTCCTCAAAAGGCATTACTAAAAATACACGATGGATACAAAGCCAGGGGCAGACATCGCAAACGATGGATTACAGAAATAAGATTCAACTAAAGCAAAGATATGAAGCACAAAATAAAGCCATCTCCTGATAACTCGTTTGGTCCTCACGCTGCAAGGCAAAACGGGGATAAAAACGGAAAGAAAGAAGAAAGGAAATATGATAAATACAAAGAGATGGTCTTACAGCGACACAATATTGTATTTAAAGAAAACAAACTCAAACGTGTTTAGTTAAAGATATTCAAGGTAATCGAATGGTGCTCGTTTGAATTGTATGCACAATCCATAAACAAATACAACAGCATACAAATACTACGCACAACATGTAGGAACTTTATCATGAAGATTTATCATGTAACTACCTCATGTGGGGTGCAAAGGGAACGCATTGCTCTAGGCAGACCCAGGGTTAGCAGATAACCAAGATCCCAAATGTACCTCCACGTGGTGCACCCTGGAAACAGAAATACAGCAGCTCGTGCTGATTCTGGCCAAATCATTTGGGGATCGTGTCCGAGAATGTGGAGGTAGCAGATGGAAAGAGATTTGACTGCACAAGAGACAGACAATATCTCCGACACCACCAGCATCACCACATATAGCAACACTGTCGACATACAGTGAAGCTAGTCAGTCCAGTCCGAACATTGGAGGGGCGGCCAATGTAAAATGCACGTAAAGGTAAATGCATGGCGAGAGACAAATATGTTTCACACAGAGTACAATGAAACAATGAAAGGGCAGAACAGCGCTAGAGGGCAGCGCGAACTGCAAATAGAAAGTGAAAAGTCCCTAGGAAAGGGAACTACAAGCTCCGTCAGCTCGAGACGGGCTTCTAGTTACCAGAGTTCCTAACAGGCAGAGACCCAGACCCATCCATCGGCGTTTGGTAAAGCAAAAGACCTAACCCAACTCTAATGTCGAGCCTTCCTAAACCGGAAATATGCTTGCAAAGAGAAAGGGTTCTGTACCCGATGGGTGTAGGCAAGAAAGGGACAACGATGGCAGCCCTGGCCCAACTCTACTGTCAAGGTTTCCTATACCGGAAGTAACTTGCAGAGAGAAAGGGTTCTGTACTCGATTCGCTCAGGCACAAAAGGGACAACGATTTAGCCCTGGCCCAACTCTACTGTCAGGTTTTCCTACACCGGAAATACACTTGAAGAGAGAAAGGGTTCAGTACCTGATGGGCTCAGGCGCTATTGGGACAAGGACGCTCAGCTCGAGAACGCCTTGCTCTCAAACGCGTGGTGTGAGACTCGAACTTGGACAAGGGGTACACGATGTCGGTGAATGACACCTCGGCTAAGAGGGCGAAAGAGCCAGGGTCCAACTCCTCTGTTGAGTTCTTCCCCTTAAGGAACCAGGCTCACGGATGAGAAACGGTTCAGTACCCAATGGGCACAGGCACAGCACGTCCAATTACACGAGACAAGTTCATAGACAGTGGAACACCTCGTGCGAGTCAGACTAAGAGCAAGAAAATAGTCTGGGCGAAGAGTCTCCACTACGCGTGCCTGGAGACAGATACAGAGGCTGTCACAGGCTAAGGGTAGCCCACCCGAATTGTCAAGGCATGCCGAAATCGGATGTGCTAGGTCTACAAGGCGCATAACGGTGGCACAACGTAATCACGCTCCCGGCGGAAATCGCACGGATATCCGTGATGGTTACAATGGAGCGAACGAAAAACAAACAAAACAAACAAACAAACAAACTACCTCATGTCTCCTGTTACCGTTAACTACCTCATGTCTCATGTTATCGTTAACTACCTCTACCTCATGTTTCATGTTATCGTTAACTACCTCATGTCTCATGTTACCGTAAACTACCTCTACCTCATGTCTCATGTTATCGTTAACTACCACTACCTCATGTCTCATGTTATCGTTAACTACCTCTACCTCATGTCTCATGTTATCGTTAACTACCTCTTGTTTCATGTTATCGTTAACTACCTCTACCTCATGTTTCATGTTATCGTTAACTACCTCTACCTCATGTTTCATGTTATCGTTAACTACCTCATGTCTCATGTTATCGTAAACTACCTCTACCTCATGTTTCATGTTATCGTTAACTACCTCTACCTCCTGTTTCATGTTATCGTTAACTACCTCTACCTCATGTTTCATGTTATCGTTAACTACCTCATGTTTCATGTTACCGTTAACTACCTCTACCTCATGTTTCATGTTACCATTAACTACCTCTACCTCATGTTTCATGTTATCGTTAACTACCTCTACCTCATGTTTCATGTTATCGTTAACTACCTCTACCTCATGTTTCATGTTATCGTTAACTACCTCTTCCTCATGTTTCATGTTACCGTTAACTACCTCTACCTCATGTTTCATGTTATCGTTAACTACCTCTACCTCATGTTTCATGTTATCGTTAACTACCTCTACCTCATGTTTCATGTTATCGTTAACTACCTCATGTTTCATGTTATCGTTAACTACCTCTACCTCATGTTTCATGTTATCGTTAACTACCTCTACCTCATGTTTCATGTTATCGTTAACTACCTCTACCTCATGTTTCATGTTATCGTTAACTACCTCTACCTCATGTTTCATGTTATCGTTAACTACCTCTACCTCATGTTTCATGTTATCGTTAACTACCTCTACCTCATGTTTCATGTTATCGTTAACTACCTCTACCTCATGTTTCATGTTATCGTTAACTACCTCTACCTCATGTTTCATGTTATCACTGTCTATCTTATGTCTCATGTTGTATCTTCAATGTATTTTAGAAGCCCATGTCATGTATTGTAACTTTACATACGTACATTCTTTGTTCCTATATGACTCTTATTTCCATGTATGCATGCAAATCGTCAGTTGTGTACATTCATTGAATTGTTATTCTCTTACGGGTAATAAACTAATCACAAGCCGTTATCTTTTAACACGGTTGTGCTCTCCCATTAATGAAATAACGTCCCTTGCTTGTTGATTAAAAATTCCAAACACAAAAACACATGAACAAGAAATATTATATCTAAAAATTAGAATTAAGGGATGCCTTCATATTTTTATTTAGCTATAACAGCATGGAAAACATATAAAACAGATAACAGAGTGGAAAAAGCACAAAATGGCCCTGAAAATGAATTTGTTAGAGGACAAACGAAGTTGCCAGATTACATGTCATAAAACGACGGTGGAAAATAAATTCAATTCAGGAAGTAGCAGAATGCAACACACAAAAAATCCCATTCTGTGCGAAAGAGCTTTTAAAATTAGAAACATGTTCAAGGAAAAAAACAATATGATCAAATTACCCTTGTTTCAATAAAGCTAGAAGCATATTTCCTTTAGTCCAGCTTCTAGTTTTTCTCTACGTCTGAACTTCATTTCAATCCTTCTGCCCTCTACACTCTCTTATGAGATTGATATGCTTTTTCTTGTGTTGACCTTGATGACAAGTTGAGGTGTTAGTAGATTATTAACTAAAACGTCCTCACTCGTGATTATCCTGTTAGTTCCTGACGAATGATTTCCCCAGAATGTGACAATTATCTCTTCCTTCTTCATGTCTGTCCATGTTTGGTGTAAATGTCAGGAATGGTTACGATCTGGTTAATTATAGAGAAAATCCAAATAAAAAGAAATTAAGTAGAAAATTATACAAAAAGATATCTGTTGAGATGGCTGGAGTCAAATACTGTTATGTCTCCCATAGTCTTTCTCCGGGCTGCCTGTCTCTGATATGGCATGTTTCTAGGGCGTTGATTTAGTTTGAGGTCTTACTGATTTCTAGGTTTAAATGATGTGTGGGTGTGTTGGGCGAGAGGGGGTGGGGTGGGGTGGCGTGTAGTGTGTGTGTTAAAATCAACGTTACTCAGTGCGCTAGTTGGATGAGTTCTGTCAGCTATAACATCAACATGAAATTTGTGTACAGTTTATTTTCTGTTCTTAGAAATTGTCGCATGCAACCTGTTCGTCTGCAGAGATGTTGAATTATAACTTTTTTTTTTACCCTTTAAGAGATTTCAGTGTACATTTAAGATGTTTGTTAAATTCGTTTCTATTTTTCTTACGTATTTAGAGAATTTGTACCTGAGATTTAATGTCATTTACAAATTGATGATACGCATGTGGTTGCGTCTCTGGGTCTCACCAATGGCCCACTAGACAAACCAACTATGCAACAGAAAACTTTAGTGGATAAAATGCCGTTGTATTGAGGTTATCTTCTTAGAGAAGCTTCATGGCACGTCATCTATTCAATTATGCTTATGCCTTTATTTTGTTGTTGAAATGTGTTTCATGATTACTTGAATATATGTATGCACCCTCTGTGGTTGGGAGGGAGCCAGAGATGTACTGTGCAGCAATGGAGAGGAGGAAACTGACATCACTGGTTTTTCCTATTGCTGAAACCCATCATAGAGGCACAGTGACTCAGGGCGTGACAATCCTTTTGACTTGAACATTTAGTTGCATGCCTGGAGCAATAGAGAAGTTCGGCATAACCAGTAGTCAATTGGTGGCGGTTAATGAGCACAGTGAACCCTATCTTGGCTACAGTGACTAGGAGCAGTGCATTAGTTGAAATCTACCTTCCTGGAGGTGTGATAGTTATTCTCTTGCTGGGGTGCAAAGGGAACGCATTGCTCTAGGCGGACCCAGGGTTAGCAGATAACCAAGATCCCAAATGTACCTCCACGCGGTGCACCCTGGAAACAGAAATACAGCAGCTCGTGCTGATTCTGGCCAAATCATTTGGGGATCGTGTCCGAGAATGTGGAGGTAGCAGATGGAAAGAGATTTGACTGCACAAGAGACAGACAATATCTCCGACACCACCAGCATCACCACATATAGCGACAATGTCGACATACAGTGAAGCTAGTCAGTCCAGTCCGAACATTGGAGGGGCGGCCAATGCAAAATGCACGTAAAAGTAAATGCATGGCGAGAGACAAATATGTTTCATACAGAGTACAATGAAACAATGAAAGGGCAGAACAGCGCTAGAGGGCAGCGCGAACTGCAAATAGAAAGTGAAAAGTCCCTAGGAAAGGGAACTACAAGCTCCGTCAGCTCGAGACGGGGTTCTAGTTACCAGAGTTCCTAACAGGCAGAGACCCAGACCCATCCATCGGCGTTTGGTAAAGCAAAAGACCTAACCCAACTCTAATGTCGAGCCTTCCTAAACCGGAAATATGCTTGCAAAGAGAAAGGGTTCTGTACCCGATGGGTGTAGGCACAAAAGGGACAACGATGGCAGTCCTGGCCCAACTCTACTGTCAAGATTTCCTATACCGGAAGTAACTTGCAGAGAGAAAGGGTTCCGTACTCGATTCGCTCAGGCACAAAAGGGACAACGATTTAGCCCTGGCCCAACTCTACTGTCAGGTTTTCCTACACCGGAAATACACTTGAAGAGAGAAAGGGTTCAGTACCTGATGGGCTCAGGCGCTATTGGGACAAGGACGCTCAGCTCGAGAACGCCTTGCTCTCAAACGCGTGGTGTGAGACTCGAACTTGGACAAGGGGTACACGATGTCGGTGAATGACACCTCGGCTAAGAGGGCGAAAGAGCCAGGGTCCAACTCCTCTGTTGAGTTCTTCCCCTTAAGGAACCAGGCTCACGGATGAGAAACGGTTCAGTACCCAATGGGCACAGGCACAGCACGTCCAATTACACGAGACAAGTTCATAGACAGTGGAACACCTCGTGCGAGTCAGACTAAGAGCAAGAAAATAGTCTGGGCGAAGAGTCTCCACTACGCGTGCCTGGAGACAGATACAGAGGCTGTCACAGGCTAAGGGTAGCCCACCCGAATTGTCAAGGCATGCCGAAATCGGATGTGCTAGGTCTACAAGGCGCATAACGGTGGCACAACGTAATCACGCTCCCGGCGGAAATCGCACGGATATCCGTGATGGTTACAATGGAGCGAACGAAAAACAAACAAAACAAACAAACAAACAAACTACCTCATGTCTCCTGTTACCGTTAACTACCTCATGTCTCATGTTATCGTTAACTACCTCTACCTCATGTTTCATGTTATCGTTAACTACCTCATGTCTCATGTTACCGTAAACTACCTCTACCTCATGTCTCATGTTATCGTTAACTACCACTACCTCATGTCTCATGTTATCGTTAACTACCTCTACCTCATGTCTCATGTTATCGTTAACTACCTCTTGTTTCATGTTATCGTTAACTACCTCTACCTCATGTTTCATGTTATCGTTAACTACCTCTACCTCATGTTTCATGTTATCGTTAACTACCTCATGTCTCATGTTATCGTAAACTACCTCTACCTCATGTTTCATGTTATCGTTAACTACCTCTACCTCCTGTTTCATGTTATCGTTAACTACCTCTACCTCATGTTTCATGTTATCGTTAACTACCTCATGTTTCATGTTACCGTTAACTACCTCTACCTCATGTTTCATGTTACCATTAACTACCTCTACCTCATGTTTCATGTTATCGTTAACTACCTCTACCTCATGTTTCATGTTATCGTTAACTACCTCTACCTCATGTTTCATGTTATCGTTAACTACCTCTTCCTCATGTTTCATGTTACCGTTAACTACCTCTACCTCATGTTTCATGTTATCGTTAACTACCTCTACCTCATGTTTCATGTTATCGTTAACTACCTCTACCTCATGTTTCATGTTATCGTTAACTACCTCATGTTTCATGTTATCGTTAACTACCTCTACCTCATGTTTCATGTTATCGTTAACTACCTCTACCTCATGTTTCATGTTATCGTTAACTACCTCTACCTCATGTTTCATGTTATCGTTAACTACCTCTACCTCATGTTTCATGTTATCGTTAACTACCTCTACCTCATGTTTCATGTTATCGTTAACTACCTCTACCTCATGTTTCATGTTATCGTTAACTACCTCTACCTCATGTTTCATGTTATCGTTAACTACCTCTACCTCATGTTTCATGTTATCACTGTCTATCTTATGTCTCATGTTGTATCTTCAATGTATTTTAGAAGCCCATGTCATGTATTGTAACTTTACATACGTACATTCTTTGTTCCTATATGACTCTTATTTCCATGTATGCATGCAAATCGTCAGTTGTGTACATTCATTGAATTGTTATTCTCTTACGGGTAATAAACTAATCACAAGCCGTTATCTTTTAACACGGTTGTGCTCTCCCATTAATGAAATAACGTCCCTTGCTTGTTGATTAAAAATTCCAAACACAAAAACACATGAACAAGAAATATTATATCTAAAAATTAGAATTAAGGGATGCCTTCATATTTTTATTTAGCTATAACAGCATGGAAAACATATAAAACAGATAACAGAGTGGAAAAAGCACAAAATGGCCCTGAAAATGAATTTGTTAGAGGACAAACGAAGTTGCCAGATTACATGTCATAAAACGACGGTGGAAAATAAATTCAATTCAGGAAGTAGCAGAATGCAACACACAAAAAATCCCATTCTGTGCGAAAGAGCTTTTAAAATTAGAAACATGTTCAAGGAAAAAAACAATATGATCAAATTACCCTTGTTTCAATAAAGCTAGAAGCATATTTCCTTTAGTCCAGCTTCTAGTTTTTCTCTACGTCTGAACTTCATTTCAATCCTTCTGCCCTCTACACTCTCTTATGAGATTGATATGCTTTTTCTTGTGTTGACCTTGATGACAAGTTGAGGTGTTAGTAGATTATTAACTAAAACGTCCTCACTCGTGATTATCCTGTTAGTTCCTGACGAATGATTTCCCCAGAATGTGACAATTATCTCTTCCTTCTTCATGTCTGTCCATGTTTGGTGTAAATGTCAGGAATGGTTACGATCTGGTTAATTATAGAGAAAATCCAAATAAAAAGAAATTAAGTAGAAAATTATACAAAAAGATATCTGTTGAGATGGCTGGAGTCAAATACTGTTATGTCTCCCATAGTCTTTCTCCGGGCTGCCTGTCTCTGATATGGCATGTTTCTAGGGCGTTGATTTAGTTTGAGGTCTTACTGATTTCTAGGTTTAAATGATGTGTGGGTGTGTTGGGCGAGAGGGGGTGGGGTGGGGTGGCGTGTAGTGTGTGTGTTAAAATCAACGTTACTCAGTGCGCTAGTTGGATGAGTTCTGTCAGCTATAACATCAACATGAAATTTGTGTACAGTTTATTTTCTGTTCTTAGAAATTGTCGCATGCAACCTGTTCGTCTGCAGAGATGTTGAATTATAACTTTTTTTTTTACCCTTTAAGAGATTTCAGTGTACATTTAAGATGTTTGTTAAATTCGTTTCTATTTTTCTTACGTATTTAGAGAATTTGTACCTGAGATTTAATGTCATTTACAAATTGATGATACGCATGTGGTTGCGTCTCTGGGTCTCACCAATGGCCCACTAGACAAACCAACTATGCAACAGAAAACTTTAGTGGATAAAATGCCGTTGTATTGAGGTTATCTTCTTAGAGAAGCTTCATGGCACGTCATCTATTCAATTATGCTTATGCCTTTATTTTGTTGTTGAAATGTGTTTCATGATTACTTGAATATATGTATGCACCCTCTGTGGTTGGGAGGGAGCCAGAGATGTACTGTGCAGCAATGGAGAGGAGGAAACTGACATCACTGGTTTTTCCTATTGCTGAAACCCATCATAGAGGCACAGTGACTCAGGGCGTGACAATCCTTTTGACTTGAACATTTAGTTGCATGCCTGGAGCAATAGAGAAGTTCGGCATAACCAGTAGTCAATTGGTGGCGGTTAATGAGCACAGTGAACCCTATCTTGGCTACAGTGACTAGGAGCAGTGCATTAGTTGAAATCTACCTTCCTGGAGGTGTGATAGTTATTCTCTTGCTGGGGTGCAAAGGGAACGCATTGCTCTAGGCGGACCCAGGGTTAGCAGATAACCAAGATCCCAAATGTACCTCCACGCGGTGCACCCTGGAAACAGAAATACAGCAGCTCGTGCTGATTCTGGCCAAATCATTTGGGGATCGTGTCCGAGAATGTGGAGGTAGCAGATGGAAAGAGATTTGACTGCACAAGAGACAGACAATATCTCCGACACCACCAGCATCACCACATATAGCGACAATGTCGACATACAGTGAAGCTAGTCAGTCCAGTCCGAACATTGGAGGGGCGGCCAATGCAAAATGCACGTAAAAGTAAATGCATGGCGAGAGACAAATATGTTTCATACAGAGTACAATGAAACAATGAAAGGGCAGAACAGCGCTAGAGGGCAGCGCGAACTGCAAATAGAAAGTGAAAAGTCCCTAGGAAAGGGAACTACAAGCTCCGTCAGCTCGAGACGGGGTTCTAGTTACCAGAGTTCCTAACAGGCAGAGACCCAGACCCATCCATCGGCGTTTGGTAAAGCAAAAGACCTAACCCAACTCTAATGTCGAGCCTTCCTAAACCGGAAATATGCTTGCAAAGAGAAAGGGTTCTGTACCCGATGGGTGTAGGCACAAAAGGGACAACGATGGCAGTCCTGGCCCAACTCTACTGTCAAGATTTCCTATACCGGAAGTAACTTGCAGAGAGAAAGGGTTCCGTACTCGATTCGCTCAGGCACAAAAGGGACAACGATTTAGCCCTGGCCCAACTCTACTGTCAGGTTTTCCTACACCGGAAATACACTTGAAGAGAGAAAGGGTTCAGTACCTGATGGGCTCAGGCGCTATTGGGACAAGGACGCTCAGCTCGAGAACGCCTTGCTCTCAAACGCGTGGTGTGAGACTCGAACTTGGACAAGGGGTACACGATGTCGGTGAATGACACCTCGGCTAAGAGGGCGAAAGAGCCAGGGTCCAACTCCTCTGTTGAGTTCTTCCCATTAAGGAACCAGGCTCATGGATGAGAAACGGTTCAGTACCTAATGGGCACAGGCACAGCACGTCCAATTACACGAGGCAAGTTCATAGACAGTGGAACACTTGTTCGAGTGAGACGAGAGCAAGTAAATCGTCTGGGCGAAGAGTCTTCACTACGCGTGCCTGGAGACAGATATAGAGGCTGTCACAGGCTAAGGGTAGCCCACCCGAATTGTCAAGGCATGCCGAAATCGGATGTGCTAGGCCTACAAGGCGCATAACGGTGGCACAACGTAAATACGCTCCCGGCGGAAATCGCACGGATATCCGTGATGGTTACAATGGAGCGAACGAAAAACAAACAAACAAACATTCTCTTGCTCTGTCCCGGGGTGGGCCGAAAATCCACAGACTTCCCAGCAATATAATGCCATTTAATGGCATTAGGTCAAAGGGCATGAGCGCTGGATCAGTAACCAACCAACCAATCACAAATTGAAGATCTTAAACAGTAAATTCACAGAAAGTAAGTAGAACACATAGCTAGAACATCAATATCTCCAACACACAAACACAAAAATGAAGGCTGATGTGAAACAGGAGTTGAAAGGAGAATAAACATAGTATAAATTGCTTTCAATGACATGAGGAAAATAATAACAATAAACAAATTACGAACAAACTATGATAATGTTAAAATACTACATTTATTCTATTATGAATGTATGGATTATCCATATGGATAATTAGCAAATAAAGAGAAGACATAAATTGATGCATTTGAGATGTGGATATATTGGAAGAATCTGGAGATCTTCATGGAAAGAGAATAAAACTAACAAAGATGTTCTGACAAAACTTCATATGAAAAAAACTGACTATTAAGAAGAAGATCTCAGCAAAGAGGCGGCAACCCCTCATCGTATCCTTAAGGATACCTCCGCAGGTAAAGGGTATGGAATACATACCAAACAGATAAATTCGCTCGTGTGTTGCCGGGGCCCGAATGGGGAACAAAGAATAGCAACACTGTTTACCTTCCAGGCATGTCGTAAAAGGCGACGAAGGAGGTTATGGGATGGAGTCCCATCCCATACAGAGTCAGTGGCCCAAAGCCATGCTGAAGTCGGATGTGTCAGGCCGAAAGACGTAGATATCGCAGCAATGCTGTAAACCATGACACAACGCATTCCGTTCTCCGGACTACATCCTGCTAATCTGCAGGAGTTTGAGAACGAACGCAGAAGAAGAAGAAGAAACAGATAAATTACAATGCGTACTTATAAAGTCCAAGTTCTCAAGAACTGCTACCAATAAATAAGTCCATATTTATTGTCCTGTTAATGACCAATTGACTGGATTCTAATTTTCTATTTGGCAAATCATAATTTTGCCAAAAGAATGCTTCGACCAAAAACGTCTTTGTCAAGACACACACACGCGCGTACGTACACAAAAACACACACTTAAAGGATTTTTATTTCATTTATCGTTCATTACTCTATTCTCATTTCTAATAGCTTCCTGATTTCTGATAGCTTCATAATTTCTGATAGCTTCATTATTTCTGATAGCATCATGATTTCTGATAGCTTTATGATTCCTGATACCTGATATCTTGTTTTCCCAGAATTGTTTTCGTTTCTACGAAATGCTAAATTTCTTATGTAAATCTATATCTTATTAGGGGCTGTCCATATTACGTCAACTATTTTTGCCAATTTTTGAACCCTGCCCCTTCATGTCAATAATTCGTTAACCCTACCTACTTAATTATGATGAACAAATGTGTACACATTCAAACCCCTTTAAAAAATGGCTACTAGTAGAAAAGCACAAAAGGAATAAGTGTTTTCTTTCACATTTTTAGAACAATGCTCCATCTTCAGGTAATTTTAGAGCAATGTTCCAGCTTCAGATAATTTCAGAGCAATGCTCCAGCTTCAGATAATTTTAGAGCAATGCTCCAGCTTCAGATAATTTTAGAGCAATGCTCCAGCTTCAGATAATTTGTGTATAAAAATGATGTTGTTAACGCGCACATGTATTGAGCAACCACCCCCCCCCTCCCACTTGATTATCAATAAATCGTATTTCATCTAAGTGTGATATGTTTATTAATTATATTTATTAATTTTATTTATACCTTTTCGAACACCTGTGTATCATGACAGCAAATGTGTATCATGAGAGGGGAAATACGTAGATATACACACACTAAACGAAACGACTGAGGCATGCAGCAGCACAATGTCATGGAGTGTAAAGTTCAGGGTGAAGAAAACATGGTTATCCTTATAGATGCCTTTTCAGAAATAGAAAACATTCGGAATCACAATAACAGTGGCTTATGAGTACTGGTCGACTCGTATATTATGTTAGCCAAGTGTTTTAGTTGCGGGTACGGCGTGGGTGAACGGAACAACAAAGAAACCTGTCGCACAGGCCAGATTTGTGCCCTGATGTCGACGTCTGTTTAGGCGGCATTGGAATCGAAACACCATCGAGTCGAATGGCTGCTGGAACAGAGGGCTGAGAACTTATGGGAATGCCCCACGTGCTGTGAGGCCAGTTTTGTAATAAAGAAGAATCAAGAAGTGTTTGAAGACCTGCGTAAGCCAGGAAATTGCAACATCACAATGTTGCCGAAATGAGGCAGCAGGCAAAGTCGAAAGAAAAGGTGGGACTATGCAACAGAGTGACAAGATCTACCTATGAGGTAGTCAAAACAACAGTTAAAGCCACTCTCACATCTAAGAAGAACGAGGTTGCCTACTTTATATGTGATTGCTTGCTTACTATCACCTGGTTACATCGTGCCTGATTCTAGTCTAGTTGATAGTTCGCTTGCTTGCTATCACCGGGTTACAGCGTGCTATATTAGACACAAATCCGGCGAGTGATTGACACGACCACTCCTCCAGTAGACTCAGCTGTTAATGAGTACCCGACACTTGAGTTAGGGTAGGTAAACACAGCACAGATAGGAACTGGCCACCCCATCTAATAGTTTCTGCGGCTTAGTACATGCATAAAGAGTTATCTTCATCCCCGACGGCAGGTTCTTGCCATGGCATCCACCTTTACCTTTACACAGATCGAAGTGGGAGCGCGATCACCCAGATAAGTATAAATGATACCTATTATCAGCTCTCAGAAGTGACCAACTGACCATTTATCAACAACGCACAGGGCATAACAGACTGGGCAATACCTACGAGATAAATACAAGATTTGCGCGACAGACTTGTGCATCGGTTGCGCCAGCTCTATGCCATCAACAGCCAAGCACTTGTTTCAGACTTGCCCAACATGCTGTGAAGAACGGAAAAGTGTTTTGTCGTGTCCTGTTCTCTTATATGAAAAACTGGACTGTACTGCTATGAACCTGAGATTGACGGTACTGCTGGGAACCTGAGATTGGCGGCACTGCTGGCAACCTGAGAGTGATGGCACTGCTGGGAACCTGAAATTGACGGCACTGCCGGGAACCTGAGATTGGCGGCACTGCTGGGAACCTGAGATTGACGGCACTGCTGGGAACCTGAGAGTGATGGCACTGCTGGGAACCTGAAATTGACGGCACTGCCGGGAACCTGAGATTGGCGGCACTGCTGGGAACCTGAGATTGACGGCACTGCTGGGAACCTGAGATTCACGGCACTGCTGGGAACCTGAGATTGACGGCACTGCTGGGAACCTGAGATTTACGGCACTGCTGGGAACCTGAGATTGACGGCACTGCTGGGAACCTGAGATTGATGGCTACATTTGTAAAAACCACCATTGTATATATATCTGAAAGCGAGGGAAGAAGCTACATGCGTTATCAGGTCTCACGCTTTTTATCAAGATGGTCATTAGATCCAAACTATTCAATTATTTCTGACTAAAATAATAGCCTGGTGGTTGTTCCATACAGACACAATCAACAACTCGAACGAAAGAAGAAAGACTTAGTAAGCGGATGATCCTCGTGTCCATCATAAATTCTCGTTCTCCAGTTACGGCAGAGATTGAATCCTCTGTCTTCAGTCCGGCTCGTGTAAGATCTGGTAATTTAATCCTCTTCGCCACGTCCAACTGACCGATTGGTATCGACGGAATTGTTCCGTTCAATGCAATTTATGTCCAGTTTCTGTTTGGAAAATGTTCAGATTGAGAGAAGCTATTATCTTTCTAGTTGTGACGTCAGACAGGCTATCGAGCCTCGCTTTAGTTTGAATAGAAATATGGGGGTCAGTTCACATGATAGAGGCTATATTGAAGGTGGATAAACTAGAAATTGTTTTTGGAGGAAAAGTTTATATTTATGAAAAGGTCGGATGCAACAAAAGAAATGTATATCTTAATCTTCATATCGTTTATCTGACCAAGTTCCATCTACGACATAATAAGCGTAAGATTGGTGTAAGTGTTCACAGCAAAAATAGATTTGTGTGTGTGTGGTTATATGAAGAATAAATATAGAAGCATGGAAGATTTATAATTAAAGAAAAATCATAATGCAGCAAACGTTGTGTCAAACATATACTTCAAGAGTGTTCTGAGTATGAAACGATGAGGCAGACATATTGGCCAGAGGAAACAACACTGGAATCAAAACTCTATGGGACACTGTATGAACTACAACAGACAGCGAGTTTTATTCAGGGGACATAATTACAGATATAGACATGTTTTAAGTGAACAAATAAAGAAGAAGAAAAGTCCTTCATTCAAAAATATTATGCTGACATCAACAATATGTGTCAAAATCACTGAAGTCGTTGCGAAGTAAACATATAAGAACACTTTTCGTTTTTCTGACTATATCCTCCTCCGCAACAAGAGTTGAAGAATGAAAGAAGAAGCTGATATATCAACTAACAAACGTTAACTGTTCCATAAACAGTCCTGGATTTACAACATCAATGAATGGTATGTCCATAATTTTTCTACACTCCTTGGAATGGCTGAAGACAAGGGTGGTTAGATGACATTTTGTGTTGATGTCTCATATGTGACACCCCTAACACCCTCACTGGTTATGTATTTTATTATTATTAGTATTATTATATATAAATAATCTGGTATTGAGACTTAGAAAGTAATTTAGTAGTAACAAGAACGATCATGTGATATTAGCAGACCAATCATAGTTACCCCTGGGATATCACCCTATACACATTCTATTGGTCGTGTATCTGGTGTACATGAACAAGAGAACGTGTCATCCATGGACTTCTCATTGAGTAGGGTAGAATACTGAAACACTAGTTTACACCAATGGCGTCAAATCATTCCTGCTTTCTATGCGTCTGCACAGTCAGAACGAGTTTTATCGTTATTAATTTTGAGTGATGAGACAACTTATACAACTAGTACTTTATGGTATTGGATTAATTCCCTTGTCTCCGGCGTATTACTGTGTGTCTGCTGGTTATACTTTTTTTTCCCTGAGAAATGTTGTCGGTTCACAACTTATTTTTCGTTTTAAAGTCTAGTATTATTTTGTCTTTGACTAATGGAATAAGTCATTCATTTTATTGATTCTAAGCTCTGTTTGCAATAAGATTACCTCTGATGTATAGTACTTTTGTATATATTTTAGTTGGTAAGCTAACTGGTTTAGTGCAGATGTGGGTAATATATTTAGATCGACCGGTAAAATTCAAGAATTATTCTCTGGAATAAGTTCAAAACTGATTGCTGAACGATGGAATGGGTATCGGCCTATATATTCTTTCTAAGAAATAAGAGTATATATATATATATATATATATATATATATATATATATATATATATATATATATATATATATATATATTTTCTATATAAAAGGGGCGTCGACCTACAGTCTATAGGGGTAAGGATGTCAAACTACAGTCTAATTAAAGGGGGCGTTGATCTACAATCTATATGAAGGGGTCGACGATCTACAGCTGACATGAAGGAGTGCCAAGTCTGTATATTCTACATGAAGTAGCACCAAGTCTATATATTCTATATGAAGTAGTACCAAGTCTATATAGTCTACATGAAGTAGTGCCAAGTCTATATATTTTACATGAAGTAGTGCCAAGTCTATATATTCTACATGAAGTAGTGCCAAGTCTGTATATTCTACATGAAGTAGTGCCAAGTCTATATATTCTACATGAAGTAGTGCCAAGTCTGTATATTCTACATGAAGTAGTGCCAAGTCTATATAGTCTACATGAAGGAGTATCAAGTATATATATTCTACATGAAGGAGTATCAAGTCTATATATTCTACATGAAGTAGTGCCAAGTCTATATATTCTACATGAACAAGTGCCAAGTCTATAAGTTTATCTTTTGCTGCCACATTGATACACTTTTTGTGTGTCATTTTCCTCCTGCGTTTCAGCGGAGATAAAACATACGATGTCAATTTGTCTTTCTGTATCTGTAGCCATATTCAGAATCAGATTTTCTTTCACTGTATTTGAGTATCATAAAAAATATTATTGCGCTGAAAATCTAACAGGCGAAAGTGAATTTATTTCAGCGTCTGACGTGCAAGGGAAATAACAAGGAAATATATTGCCGGCACGTAAAATAATAATCTGGTGGAAACTATATGTTTATTGTTACTATCTGCTCAGACTAATTAAAGCTATGATTTATGTTTAAAGGCATAGGATCTATAAGGCGATTAATGCTAGACGTCCTGTTTATTTGCTTATTTCTGAACTATATTTTTGGTTTGTATGCTGGACGTATACATTGTTTTGTTTTTTTACAAAAAAAGATTTTGGAGACATTTCAAAAGAATTAAGTAATGTGAATGTAATTTCATTACGTCAGTAGTGATTGGGTTCGTGTTATGTCATTACATCAGTAGTGATTGGGTTCGTGTTATGTCATTACATCAGTAGTGATTGGGTTCGTGTTATGTCATTACATCAGTAGTGATTGGGTTCGTGTTATGTCATTACGTCGGTAGTGATTGGGTCGTGTTATGTCATTACATCAGTAGTGATTGGGTTCGTGTTATGTCATTCCGTCGGTAGTGATTGGGTTCGTGTTATGTCATTACATCAGTAGTGATTGGGCTCCTGTTATGTCATTCCGTCGGTAGTGATTGGGTTTGTGTTATGTCATTACATCAGTAGTGATTGGGTTTGTGTTATGTCATTACATCAGTAGTGATTGGGTTCGTGTTATGTCATTACATCATTAGTTCTTCTTCTTCTTCCTCTTCTGCGTTCGTTCTCAAATCCTGCAGATTAGCAGGTTGTAGTCCGGAGAACGGAATTCGTTGTGCAATGGTTTACAGCATTGCTGCGATATCTGCGCCTTTCAGCCTGACACATCCGACTTAAGCATAGCTTTGGGTCAATGACCCTATATGTGATGTGACAGTTAACTCCATCCCATAACCTCTTTAGTCGCCTTTTACGAAATGCGTAGAAGGTAATCAGTGTTGCTATTCTTTGCTTCCATTTCGGGCCCCAGCACACACGGGCGATTTTCATTAATATTATCAGTAACGTTAACAGCTTTATTTATGTCATCATAAACATCGACAGCTGTATTGATGTCATCATGAACATCATTGATATCCTCATCATCGTCGATTGATGTCATCATTGAGCATCGATATTCATCATTGATGTCATCATGAGCATCGGCAGCTTCATTGACATCATTAACAACATCAGCAACAGTAACAACAATTAACCCATTAATCACAGTAACGGCATCAGCAACATAACAACCTATTTCAACATTAGTCATTCTTTCCTTGATGTCGATTTCTTCAGTTAAGAAAAAATATTTTTAATTTCATTATATTATACCAAACGACCCTTGATATACAATAAATATTATTGTGTACATATGTTACACAAAATTACTCACTATAACTGCAAAATAATAACAAGAAATGTCATGTTAAATAAGTACAAAAACTTTTGACGTTTCGAAGTTAAAATCTTCGTCAGAAAAACGGTACAATAATCCCCATTTTCATTGAACGTCTCTCCATCGAAGGTTGACTGTATGAACCTTCAACATCTTATGTCTCTCGCATTGCTGATGTACTTTACTAGACTATGTACTGTCCAGCTCATCTTGTCACCCTTCCATTTTTCTACTTACCACCTGCTGACCGACCTTCCTAACTTTAAGTAAGGTCTTCAGCAATGTGCTATTTCTTTTAATATGTCAAAATTATTATTTTGATTTTTGTTTCATTTAATATTTATTTTCCAAGTAAATAATACAAATATACACACAAAAAACATTTAACATCTAAAAATGAATATCTTTGGGTAGTGAACAAGTAAAAAATTGAAGGAAAATATTAACAGAATGATAAAGCACCCAAAAATAAAATTTCAACACTCACAAAACACAACAGATATGAAAACTAAGACAAATATACAACTCAAAGGAAAATCAAACTTAATTACCATACACCTTCTCTATTTCTCCAGCGATATGCCGGAGCGCCACCATGTCTCATATTCTCATGTTATCTCCTTCCACACAATGCCAAGTTGTCAAGTGTACAAAGCGAGGGCACACTCTCAACTAATCGAGTTTCATATGGCGCAAGCAGGTTGAGAAAACAGGCTACAAAGCAAAATATAATTCTTATGTAAAGAGTGTTTTTATTTCTTTAAGGTGAGATATGTTCTGACACAAGGGCTCTTGGGAAACTTTCAAAATAAGAATAAGAATTCTTTAGAAGTATTTGAGATGTGTTGATATGGGAAAAAAAAACCAATGTTCAGAGACAGAAGCATAAGACGAAAATTAAAAAGCCAATAAAGCTCAGGGAAAATGTCGCTGACGTGGACACGATATGAAACATATCGTATATATTGTGATACAGGAGAGCAGAAATTGCGATGAACGTGAAGCGCACCAGTGATGAAACGGAACTTAAAAGTAAACGTACCGGTGCACGAAAGAAAGGGTTAAAAGCTGAGAGCTAATTTAGTCATAGAAGAATGTTTGGCAACCAACAGAAAACTGGAACTGTAAGTCGTAGTCTAATGTGGATTCACTCTGATGGAGATCAGAACACATATGGTGTATACACTCGGATGGAGATCGGAGCACCTATGTTGGATAAACTACGATGGAGATCTGAGCACTTATGTTGGATAAACTACGATGGAGATCTGAGCACCTATGTTGGATAAACTACGATGGAGATCTGAGCACCTATGTTGGATAAACTACGATGGAGATCTGAGCACCTATGATGGATCCATTCGTATGAAGATCGAAGTACCTATGGACATGTCCGGAGTGTGGTGATGATGAACGGGTGTCCACAAATGACATCAACAAAGTTGAGGAGGAATTGCTCAATAGTAAGTGGGATAGTTGCTGAGAGTGTGGAAAGGGATATACATCCTGAGGCGTAGCTGGTATACACGGTGCCTTGGAGGAAACAAACACTAAAGAGTGACGTGTCGCACAGTGCATGCGAAGAACTAAAATAATGTTTATCCCTTTTTGTTCATGACAATTTGGTTAGATAATTTCTCGCTTATTGGTACTATGTGTATCTGGGAGAGATATTTTTGTGCACCGCCTAACACAGATCAAATACGCTCGCCTTCTTCATCCTCGCTACCTCTATGTATACATCAACAAATAAGCCAGGGTGAGAGTAAAAAAACAAATAAATATATTGACAACAACTAAAGAAAATGGGGAAAAGATCAAGATAAATATTGTCGTCAATAATGTTGATTTGTGTACATGAGATGCGGTTGATTTGTGTACATGAGATGCGGTTGATTTGTGTACATGAGATGCGGTTGATTTGTGTACATGAGATGCGAAATTATGGGCATGATCTCACAATGTGACCAGAATAAGCATTACAAGGAATGCAGTAATTTACCCGAGTTTATTTTAATTTCTAACGAATTGTACAGTAATTTACCCGAGTTTATTTTAATTTCTAACGAATTGTACAGTAATTTACCCGAGTTTATTTTAATTTCTAACGAATTGTACAGTAATTTACCCGAGTTTATTTTAATTTCTAACGAATTGTACAGTAATTTACCCGAGTTTATTTTAATTTCTAACGAATTGTACAGTAATTTACCCGAGTTTATTTTAATTTCTAACGAATTGTACAGTAATTTACCCGAGTTTATTTTAATTCTAACGAATTGTACAGTAATTTACCCGAGTTTATTTTAATTTCTAACGAATTGTACAGTAATTTACTCGAGTTTATTTTAATTTCTAATGAATTGTACAGTAATTTACCCGAGTCTATTTTAATTTCTAACGAATTGTACAGTAATTTACCCCAGAATGACTATAGTCATGTCTATTTTACAAAATCGAACTCACAATTAGTATGAAATAATTATTCCACGCAAGCAGGCAGGATGTAGATGAGCAATCTTCTGTACATGATGTGTCAAAAAATGTTAACTATATCTATCTGATTTCTCTGTTAAAATTTTTTCAGGATATCTTCATTACTCTTTCCAATATATCTTAATAATAGATGTATTAACATGGTCCTTAAAATTACTATTTCTATCTATTAACAGGGTCCTTAATATTACTATTTCTATCTATTAACAGGGTCCTTAATATTACTTTTTCTATCTATTAACAGGGTCCTTAATATTACTATTTCTATCTATTAACAGGGTCCTTAATATTACTTTTTCTATCTATTAACAGGGTCCTTAATATTACTTTTTCTATCTATTAACAGGGTCTTTAATATTACTTTTTCTGTCTATTAACAGGGTCCTTAATATTACTTTTTCTATCTATTAACAGGGTCCTTAATATTACTTTTTCTATCTATTAACAAATCCGGAGTGTGGTGATGATGAACGGGTGTCCACAAATGACATCAACAAAGTTGAGGAGAAATTGCTCAATAGTAAGTGGGATAGTTGCTGAGAGTGTGGAAAGGGATATACATCCTGAGGCGTAGCTGGTATACACGGTGCCTTGGAGGAAACAAACACTAAAGCGTGCCGTGTCGCACAGTGCATGCGAAGAACTAAAATAATGTTTATCCCTTTTTGTTCATGACAATTTGGTTAGATAATTTCTCGCTTATTGGTACTATGTGTATCTGGGAGAGATATTTTTGTGCACCGCCTAACACAGATCAAATACGCTCGCCTTCTTCATCCTCGCTACCTCTATGTATACATCAACAAATAAGCGAGGGTGAGAGTAAAAAACAAATAAATATATTGACAACAACTAAAGAAAATGGGGAAAAGATCAAGATAAATATTGTCGTCAATAATGTTGATTTGTGTACATGAGATGCGGTTGATTTGTGTACATGAGATGCGGTTGATTTGTGTACATGAGATGCGGTTGATTTGTGTACATGAGATGCGAAATTATGGGCATGATCTCACAATGTGACCAGAATAAGCATTACAAGGAATGCAGTAATTTACCCGAGTTTATTTTAATTTCTAACGAATTGTACAGTAATTTACCCGAGTTTATTTTAATTTCTAACGAATTGTACAGTAATTTACCCGAGTTTATTTTAATTTCTAACGAATTGTACAGTAATTTACCCGAGTTTATTTTAATTTCTAACGAATTGTACAGTAATTTACCCGAGTTTATTTTAATTTCTAACGAATTGTACAGTAATTTACCCGAGTTTATTTTAATTCTAACGAATTGTACAGTAATTTACCCGAGTTTATTTTAATTTCTAACGAATTGTACAGTAATTTACTCGAGTTTATTTTAATTTCTAATGAATTGTACAGTAATTTACCCGAGTTTATTTTAATTTCTAACGAATTGTACAGTAATTTACCCCAGAATGACTATAGTCATGTCTATTTTACAAAATCGAACTCACAATTAGTATGAAATAATTATTCCACGCAAGCAGGCAGGATGTAGATGAGCAATCTTCTGTACATGATGTGTCAAAAAATGTTAACTATATCTATCTGATTTCTCTGTTAAAATTTTTTCAGGATATCTTCATTACTCTTTCCAATATATCTTAATAATAGATGTATTAACATGGTCCTTAAAATTACTATTTCTATCTATTAACAGGGTCCTTAATATTACTATTTCTATCTATTAACAGGGTCCTTAATATTACTTTTTCTATCTATTAACAGGGTCCTTAATATTACTATTTCTATCTATTAACAGGGTCCTTAATATTACTTTTTCTATCTATTAACAGGGTCCTTAATATTACTTTTTCTATCTATTAACATGGTCCTTAATATTACTTTTTCTGTCTATTAACAGGGTCCTTAATATTACTTTTTCTATCTATTAACAGGGTCCTTAATATTACTTTTTCTATCTATTAACAGGGTCCTTAATATTACTTTTTCTATCTATTAACAGGGTCCTTAATATTACTTTTTCTATCTATTAACAGGGTCCTTAATATTACTATTTCTATCTATTAACAGGGTCCTTAATATTACTTTTTCTATCTATTAACAGGGTCCTTAATATTACTCTTTCTATCTATTAACAGGGTCCTTAATATTACTATTTCTATCTATTAACAGGGTCCTTAATATTACTATTTATATCTATTAACAGGGTCCTAAATATTACTATTTCTATCTATTAACAAGGTCCTTAATATTACTATTTCTATCTATTAACAGGGTCCTTAATATTACTCTTTCTATCTATTAACAGGGTCCTTAATATTACTATTTCTATCTATTAACAGGGTCCTTAATATTACTATTTATATCTATTAACAGGGTCCTAAATATTACTATTTCTATCTATTAACAAGGTCCTTAATATTACTATTTCTATCTATTAACAGGGTCCTTAATATTACTCTTTAAAATCACGTCTCTACTGCTTCTATATAATTTTTCATTAACCGGACGATTGTCCACAATTCACTTCCACACATCATAATTGATCTATCTAACAACTCACTTTCTCCCTGAGTTGAAAGAAGATATATTATATAAGCTTGTGTAATCGTAATGCCATATTTAATATTAAACATACTTTACCGACAGTTCACATTGTACTGGACATACAAATAGATGTATTGTTAGTGTCGCATCAAAAACAGTTTTGCAACAGTTCCATATCAATCTCCTATACAGGAGACACTTGACATGCATGGAAAATAGAAATTGTGTAAGATATTCTGTAACATATACCATGTAATGCATATATCCTACAATATACATCCTATAACACATTTCCTGTAATACGAGTATATAACATGTAGTACGTATATTCATGTAATAGACATCCTGTAAGATATTCTGTAATATTTATCACGTAATATATACTGTAATACAATTATATGTAATGTAATATATATACCATAATATATATATATGTTAAAAATGAGAATTATAAAATGCTACATCTATTCCATATTAATGTATGGCTCAGAAACATGGAAACTAAATAAACAATTAGAAGACAAAATTGATGCCTTTGAGATGTGGGTATATAGAAGAATAGGGAGAACATCATGGAAAGAGAAGAAAACAAATAAAGAGGTGCTAAAGACACTTAATATGAAGAAAGAACTACTAAGAGAAATAAAGATCAGGCAAATAAAATACTTTGGACACATTAAAAGACATGACACCCTATTGAAGACCTTACTTGAGGGTAAAGTCAAAGGGAAAGGAGCAAGAGGTAGGCAGAGATACAAGTGGGAGAGTAACATTACACGATGGACAGGTTACAGTCTAGCAGAGTGCACCACCAAGACAAGAGACAGGAGATGTTGGAGATACGTTGCAGCCAACCTTCGTTTCGGAGACGGCATTTGATGATGATATATATATATATATATATATATATATATATATATATATATATATATATATATATATATATATATATATATATATATATCCTGCAATATATATCCTGTAATATATATCCTGTA
The DNA here is from genome assembly GCA_034231615.1 of Meghimatium bilineatum. NCBI lineage: Eukaryota > Metazoa > Mollusca > Gastropoda > Stylommatophora > Philomycidae > Meghimatium > Meghimatium bilineatum. Next base: position 21,971,268 of record CM067315.1, read on the forward strand.
ATATATAGTCTGTAAGATATCCTGTAATATATATCATGTAATAGATATCATGTGGTATAATATATCATGTAATATATATCCTACAATATATATAAATATGTGTCCTGTAATATTTTCCTACAATATATGTCCTGTAATATATGTCCTGTAATATATGTCCTGTAATATATGTCCTGTAATATGTATCCTGTTTGTTTGTTTGTTTTTCGTTCGCTCCATTGTAACCATCACGGATATCTGTGCGATTTCCGCCGGGAGCGTGATTACGTTGTGCCACCATTATGCGCCTTGTAGGCCTAGCACATCCGATTTCGGCATGCCTTGACAATTCGGATGTGTATCCTGTAAAACATGTCATGTAATATGTATTCTGTAATATATGCCCTGTAATATATGTCCTGCAATATATATCATGTAATATATCTCCTGTAATATGTATCCTGTAAAATATGTCCTGTAATATGTATTCTGTAACATATAGCCTGTAATATATGTCCCGTAATATGTGTCCTCATTTCTCACTCTGTCTTTTGGTGATGCTAGAAATATCGCTAAGAGACAGAGTGAGAAATGAAAACATTAGACAAAGAAACGGCACAGCTCCCATCTTGGAGTATATTACGAGACAACAGATCAAATGATTTGCACACATTTGCAGACTACCACCAGACAGCATACCACATCACACTATGCTACACAGATACAGTGAAGGCAGATCTACAGGTCGATCTCGGAAACGATGGACCACCGAAATAAAAGAGGCGACATATTCCACAATATACTCAGCACAAAGGAGGGCTCTTCTGTGTTCTTCCAGATAACTCTTCTACCCCTGACGCTGAAAGACAATAAAGGGTTTAGCGAATAGATTAGTTAGTTATTCCTTTAGGACCAAAGTCGGCACATAGGGCGGATGTCATATATTTCCATGTCTCTGGTTTCATTGCAATGTGCTTTAGATCTTTATTGTTTCTGATACCGATGGTGAAACGTTCCCTTGTAATATTTCTACGTAAAGTTTCTTTTGGTCTTCCTCGTTTCCTGTTTCCTTTTGGTGACCTCATCAAAGCTTGACAGGTCTTTCAGTATCCATTCGTAGTGTGTGTCCGAAGTAATTCCAGCGACGCTTTCTAATATAGGTGGATACATATTCTTGTTTTGATTCTTGTCTGACAACTGTGTTTGATTTGAAATCTGACCAACGTATGTTCAGTAGCCTTCTAAGACATTTATTTTCAAAGGTGTTTAGTCTTTGCTATAATTTTGATGTTGCTTTCCAACTTTCGCATCCATAAGCGAATAGTTAGATATATATATATCCTGCAATATATATCATGCACTATATCTACATCAGGAAATATATATCCTATACTTTATATACTGTAATACAGCCCGCCGCAGGCAATTGTGCATTCGGAACGTTCGGAAAGCAACGGCAAACTTGCGAACTTATTTATATTGCTTAGAAAATCAATACAGCCAAAAAATACTGGATTGATGGTTATTTCCAAATAGAATAGGCTACGAAACATGTATAATTAACAAAAGATAGAATACAAACTAACATCTGCCCTTCACTGCCTGTAGACATGAACTCTAATCAGAAACTGGAAATTAGCATCAAGATAATGCCTTACTCGTGTTAGATATCTATCTTCTAATGCTGTTTGTTTATCAACAAGAAATTATTTTTTTTTAAAACACGTATTACATGTCAAATTGAAAACATTCGTTTATTGTGATTGTTTTCTGTGTTCTTGACATTCAAGTTAAATTTGTCCAACAAACAAATGAGTTAGGATAATGCGATTGTCTGAGAATTGTTAAATAGAGTGACGTTTTTGTAATATAGTTTTTTTTAAATTCTCAATCTTTCGTTGTTTGGAACATGTTAAGTGATCAGCTTGTGAGCAAAAATAGCGCCAAAAAACGCAAAGTTGCTAAATGACTTCCAAAGAACATTCCTGAGACGCTGTTACCAGTGTCACCTTATTTTACTTACAACTGACGGGAATTGAACCAGGGATGTTATAGCATATTTTTTTGAGGATGTGGTTGGTCACGTACGGAAAACCTGTTTACTTGTGTTGCAAAGCGATTCGGTGCTGCTAGAACAGACCTGTTTCAATCCCCGTCAGTTGTAAGAATTATTTTCATTTATCTTCATGCTTCCTACTTGAATTCACCTTATTTTAGCTGATTCAAGTTTTAATTTGTTTTTTTTTCATTAGATACTGATATAAACTATAAGCAAAGTGACCACTGACAGTGATTTCAGCAAAGATACATGATGCTATTTGGTATCAGCGCGTAGGACTGTTCTAGATAAGGACATTAAATGACAATTCAAATAAAGATAAGTAAGTTTAAGAAAACAACACATAATTAATTCATATAGTCCGTGCTGGAGACAAAGATATCTGTATTGCTCTCATGCAAACCCAGGGGTAGCATCTAAGATATTACAAGCACCTCTTCGCGGTCACCCTGAAAACAAGACTGCTTCAAACCTCGTACGAAGTTCGTACAAAGCAGCCTGGATAATGCTTTATGGATTGTTTTCGGATAGTTATAAAGCGAGAAAGAATGAACTTTCATTGCACAAGATAAGTTAGATCACTTATTGACACCTCTATGTCCCCAGATACAAATAAGATATCTTAAAGCCACATATATGTCCATAGAGACAACTAAGATGTCTTAATAACACCTCTATGACCCAAAAACAAATACGGTCACTCAATGACACGTCTATGTCTACAGGGACAAACCATAATTTATTGATGCCTCTATCTTCTTCTTCTGCGTTCGTTCTCAAACTTTTGCAGATCAGGAGGATGTAGTCCGGAGAACGAAATGCGTTGTGTCATGGTTTACAGCATTGCTGTGATATCTGCGCCTTTTGGCCTGACACATCCGACTTCATTATGACTTTGGGTCACTGACCAAATATGGGATGGGATAGCAAACTCCATTTCATAGCCTCGTACGACATGCATGGAAGGTAAACAGTGTTGCTATTCTTTGCTCCCCTTTCGGGCCCAAACAACACACAGGCAAAGACGCTTATATGTCCCTAGAGACAAATAGGATATCTTAATAACACATCTAATGTCAATCTATAGAGACAAATAGGATCTCATAATGACACCTCTAATGTCTACCTCTAGAGACAAATATAATCTCTTAATGACACCTCTAATGCCCACCTCTAGAGACAAATATAATCTCTTAATGACACCTCTAATGTCTACCTCTAGAGACAAATAGAATCTCTTAATGACACCTCTAATGTCTACCTCTAGAGACAAATATAATCTCTTAATGACACCTCTAATGCCCACCTCTAGAGACAAATATAATCTCTTAATGACACCTCTAATGCCCACCTCTAGAGACAAATAGAATCTCTTAATGACACCTCTAATGTCTACCTCTAGAGACAAATAGAATCTATTAATGACACCTCCAATGCCCACCTCTAGAGAAAAATATAATCTCTTAATGACACCTCGAATGTCTACCTCTAGAGACAAATATAATCTATTAATGACACCTCTAATGCCCACATCTAGAGACAAATATAATCTCTTAATGACACCTCCAATGTCTACCTCTAGAGACAAATAGAATCTCTTAATGACACCTCTAATGTCTACCTCTAGAGACAAATATAATCTATTAATGACACCTCCAATGCCCACCTCTAGAGACAAATATAATCTCTTAATGACACCTCTAATGTCTACCTCTAGAGACAAATAGAATCTCTTAATGACACCTCTAATGTCTACCTCTAGAGACAAATATAATCTATTAATGACACCTCCAATGCCCACCTCTAGAGACAAATATAATCTCTTAATGACACTTCTAATGTCTACCTCTAGAGACAAATAGAATCTCTTAATGACACCTCTAATGTCTACCTCTAGAGACAAATAGAATCTATTAATGACACCTATAATGTCCACCTCTAGAGACAAATATAATCTCTACAAACTGTTATCCTCTTCCATAGAAATGAGTGTGGAAATTCATACTCGGCATATTCCTTGATACTATGAACCACAGATTTTCTTTTGCCTCATGTTCTCCTCCAATCTAAACAGTTTCATGGTAAGATAGTCTCTGAAAGTGAGTGTTCACATCTGAGAACATTGCTTTCTTTGTGACCAAATTCATGATGAAACATGTCTCCTAAATGAAAGAAAGGCATGGAAAAATATCAATGAAAGAATGCTGATCACTGAAAACACACACTTTAACATACATAAATCGATGTTTCGACCAAAATAATTTAATAAATAATACAAAATAACACAACAAGAAAATACAAATCTGTACATGACTACATGGTAATCCCGTTAAAATGGTTTTCACTACATACATATACTATCTCCGGGTATAAGCCTTCTTCAAACATTCATACCACTGGGAAAAAGAGTACTAATAGTACTGCGATGTAGAGTCTTATTACCTCTAGGATATAGAGTCGTAATACCACTACGAAACAGTCTTAATACCATTAGAGAATAGTCTTAATAACACGCGTATGTAGAGTCTAAAGACCACTTGGATATTGGGTCTTAATACCACTGGGAAATATACTCTTTATACCACTGGGACATAGAGTCTTAATATCACTGGGATATAGAGTCTACATACCACTTTATATACATATAGAGTCCTCATACCACTGTGATATAGAGTCTTCATACCACTGTGATATAGAGTTTTCATACCACTGTAATATAGAGTCTTCATACCACTGTGATATAGAGTCTTCATACCACTGTGATATAGAGTCTTCATACCACTGGGATATAGAGTCTTCATACCACTTTATATACATATAGAGTTCATACCACTGTGATATAGAGTCTTCATACCACTGTGATATAGAGTCTTCATACCACTGTGATATAGAGTCTTCATACCACTGTGATATAGAGTCTTCATACCACTGTGATATAGAGTCTTCATACCACTGGGATATAGAGTCTTCATACCACTTTATATACATATAGAGTCTTCATACCACTGTGATATAGAGTCTTCATACCACTTTATATACATATAGAGTCTTCATGCCACTTTATATACATATAGAGTCTTCATACCACTGTGATATAGAGTCTTCATACCACTTGGATATAGAGTCTTCATGCCACTTTATATACATATAGAGTCTTCATACCACTGTGATATAGAGTCTTCATACCACTGTGATATAGAGTCTTCATACCACTGGGATATAGAGTCTTCATACCACTTTATATACATATAGAGTCTTCATACCACTGTGATATAGAGTCTTCATACCACTGTGATATAGAGTCTTCATACCACTGTGATATAGAGTCTTCATACCACTGGGATATGGAGTCTTCATACCACTGTGATATAGAGTCTTCATACCACTGTGATATAGAGTCTTCATACCACTGGGATATAGAGTCTTCATACCACTTTATTTACATATAGAGTCTTCATACCACTGTGATATAGAGTCTTCATACCACTGTGATATAGAGTCTTCATACCACTGTGATATAGAGTCTTCATACCACTGGGATATAGAGTCTTCATACCACTGTGATATAGAGTCTTCATACCACTGGGATATATAGTCTTCATACCACTGTGATATAGAGTCTTCATACCACTGGGATATATAGTCTTCATACCACTGGGATATGGAGTCGTCATACCACTGGGATATAGAGTCTTCATACCACTGGGATATGGAGTCGTCATACCACTGGGATATGGAGTTGTCATACCACTGAGATATAGAGTCCTCATACCACTGGGATATAAAGTCTTAATATGACTGTGATATAGAGCATTTATACCACTGTGATATAAAGTACTCATACCACTGGGATTTAGTCTTCTGAGTAAAAATGAAATATATAAAATCCAGCCATTACCTCCCCCCCCCAGTCACCCTCTCCCGCACGAGCTACATCGATTGTAAAGCCTTAATATTGTAGCACACTATAAGACTGATTATGTATATTTCAACTATCACTATGTGCGTACACTACTCTAAACTCTTGTCTTAGAGCGGCGCGGGGGGGGGGGGGAAGAGCCAAAAAATGGATGGGTTGCCATCATCAAAGAAATACTATGACAACGTAGTCTTCAAATAATCATTGTAACATGCTTGGATTAGAAATGGAAATTGAAACTTGCAAACATGCTGTCACGATATAAATGAATGCAACGATATTAATTTTTTTTTTAATTAGGCGCATTACACGACCATCTAGCAAATCAGATAATTATGATTGTTGTTTAATGTTTTCAAATAATTCTTTCTGTTTTCTATTTTGGAATGTTACTATATGTACCAATTATTTCCATATTTTGTCATCAGTTGTTCATATTTTCAACTTTCTTCCCATTTTATCGTCGATAGACCCTGTTCTCATGTTTCTTCGTGCTTTCTTTTAGAGTTTTAAGTCGTAAAATCATTTCTATTTGTAAACACTAAAATATTGGAAACACTAAATATTTGAAACACTAAATATTGGAAACACTAAATATTTGAAATACTAAATATTTGAAACACTAAATATTTGAAATACTAAATATTTGAAACACTAAATATTTGAAACACTAAATATTGGAAACACTAAATATTTGAAATACTAAATATTTGAAACACTAAATATTTGAAACACTAAATATTTGAAACACTAAATATTAGAAACACTAAATATTTGAAACACTAAATATTAGTAACACTAAATATTTGAACCACTAAATATTGGAAACACTAAATATTTGAAACACTAAATATTTGAAACACTAAATAGAATGATATGTTTATTTAATCTAGTAGCTTAGACTAAAAACATATAGAGTGAGCAGTGTCTTCCGAATAATCTTCTGACAATAGTGAAGGATGTAAGCATGTGCCAGATGTTGATACCACGCGACGTTCCAGATTAGACAGGGTTCATTTAATAAGGTATGCACATTATCGGGGCTTAAACCAGGATACTAGCTTATAGAACCATGTCTTAGCTGAGCAAAGGGATGAATCCATACAAGTTAGATGTCAGACGTGCTTACTACACCCAGGGTAAAGCTTTTACTAACAAGACCTGCTCAGATTTGAAATAAGCCACGCGTGGAAGGAACGGAAAGAAACTAATTGCGAGCATCGTAAGAACAGGAAACTGGAATAAATGTTTACAAGCATCAGTCGGGAACGCCCTTCCTTGTTGTCCCTCTTCATATCTATATATTCATTCATTCATTCATTTTCATTTGGCGCTGAAGTTAGCGCATAGGGTAGAGGTCAGATCTCGCCAATTCTGTCCGTTCAAAGCTATTCTGTGGTTTTTAAATAGTATGTATATTGGTTGTTTTACTTTCTCCAAGTATTGTTCTTCTGAGTGTTTCTTTTGGTCAACCCCTTGCTCTTTTTTCATATCAATATCTATATATAGTAGAGATTATTTGATTGATTGTTTTGCCATATCTATATCTAAATACAGTAGAGATTATTTGATTGATTGCTTTGCCATATCTATATCTAAATACAGTAGAGATTATTTGATTGATTGTTTTGCCATATCTATATCTAAATACAGTAGAGATTATTTGATTGATTGTTTTGCCATATCTATATCTAAATATAGTAGAGATTATTTGATTGATTGTTTTGCCATATCTATATCTAAATATAGTAGAGATTATTTGATTGATTGTTTTTCGGTTCGTGTATGTTCGTCTAAATGATCACACAGATGTCGTATAATTATATTAAATACTTCTTCTTATTCTTCACTGCGTTCGTTCTCAAACTCCTGCAGATTAGCAGGATGTATTCCGGAGAACGGAATGCGTTGTGTCATGGTTTACAGAATTGCTGCGATATCTGCGCTTTTCGGCCTGACACATCTGGCTTCAGCATGGCTTTGGGTCACTGACCCTATATGGGATGGCAACTCCATCCCATAACATCCTTAGTCGCATTTTACGACATGCGTGGAAGGTAAACAGTGCTGCTATTCTTTGCTCCCCTTATGGGCCCCGGCAACACACGGGCATATTAAATACTATCCCTCTACTTTGTTTTACTCTTCTTTCCCAAATAACAGAATTTAAGAATGAAGCCCACCACAGCAAAATTATTCGCATTGCTAGATAATCATTTAATATGTCAAATGAAAAGGAAAGTTTCGTTTCGTCTCAATCATTCTTATCGGGAAACATCGATGAAAGTTTTCATTTCTATTTCTGAGACGTTTGTGTTGTGGAGATTACTTCAAGACCAAGTTCTCGTAGTATTTCTTTGATAATGTATAGCCTATCCATCTACTTCTTGGCTTTCATTGTGTTCTCAGGCCACATTTTTCCAGTGTTGTATGCACACATTGATAGCTTAAATATGCAGTCAGTCCAGTCCCTATGGTTTTGTCATTTGGAAAGAATGCCGTGTGATTCATTAGTTTATAAAGCATATACGAAGAGAGGAGAAGCAGAAAGAAGAGCCAAGGGTAGACCTGGATCGACAACATCAAAGAGACATTACATGAACACCAAATAACATTATCTGCAGCTGCCAGAAAAGCGAGAACAAGGACATTGTATCTCCCTCGACACCCGTAAATGGTAAAAGAGGAAGGAAAGACGAAGAAGAAGAAGACCAGTCCGTCTGTGTAGTTCAATACTCGGAAATTACAAGTTGTATATGTATACGTTAATGAGCAAGTTGTCTGTGTGTTGCCGGGGAGGCCAGACGAGGCCCCAAGAATACCTTCGCTGTTACCTGTATACATGTTATATGAGGCTTATAAGAAGGTTCAGTGGTAAATATGATGTTAATCCAATAGAGGGTCATAGTGACCCACAGGTTATGCTGAAGTTGGATGTGGTATTCTAGAAGATGCAGATATCGGAGCCAAGAGTACTTACATCACGTTGTTGTATCATTCTTGATATCAGTAGATTATGTGATTGTATCATTTATGAGTAATTAAATCACGTGATTGTATCATTTATGAGCAATTAAATCATATGATTGTATTATTTATGAGTAAATAAATCATTTGATTGTATCATTCCTGAGGGCATTAAATAATGTGATTGTATCATTCATGAGGTCATTAAATAATGTGATTGTATCATTCCTAAAGTAATTAAATCACGTGATTGTATCATTAATGAGTAATTAAATAACGTAATTGTAGCATTGCTGAGGAAATAAATCACGTGCCTGTATCATTCCTAAATAAATTCACATTATTATAGTTAATAATCTATTAGTAAATAAATCAAGCGACTGTATAGTTCTTCTTCTGCATTCGTTCTCAAACTCCTGCAGTTTAGCAGGATGTAGTCCGGAGAAAGGAATGCGTTGTGCCATGGTTTACAGCATTGCTGCGATATCTGCGCCTTTCGGCCTGACACATCCGACCTCAGCATGGCTTTGGGTCACAGACCCTTTATGGGATCGGACAGCCAACTCCATCCCATAACCTCCTTAGTAGCCTTTTACGACATGCGTCGTAGGTAAACCGTGTTGCTGTTCTTTGCTCCCCTTTCGGTCCCCGGCAACACATGGGCGGACTGTATAGTTAATAATTAAGCCATTTGACTGAATTATCCACTGAGTAATTAAATCACGTGACTGCACTATCCCCGATTCATAACATCACGTGACATCACTATTTCTTGAATAATTAAGTCACATGATTGCACCATCTCTGAATAATGTATACAAGCACAAAATTGTTGTTAATAATTTGTATACATGTACACACAATTATCTCATCACAATAAACCTGCGAGACTGACTACGGTTGAAACGTCGTCAACTTCTGGCACTGATGCCCCCCTCTGGAGAAGATTACTATTATTTCTAACGTTTACACATAAAAAGGCACCATAGCAAGAAGGTATTAATGAACTCCGCCAAAATTGATACCATTGATAAGATTGGAGGCTTAGATCTCATCCTCTTTATTTGACATGTTCCCTGAGCCACCTCTGTTTATTTGGTAAATACTCACTCAATCTCCAGCTTAGAAGAATAATGTTCCGGGGAGCTAGTAGAATGATTGTGAAGAGATTATTTCAGATAGAGCATTCTTCTCTCGATTTCATTTCAGCCACACGTAGGTATAAATAACAACTATTAATATAAAGTATTTTGGAATGTATTTTATGTTTGTGTGGAAGGTGTGGGGTGAGGGAGATGGGTGAGAAAGTTGAGGGGGTGTGTTTACAATCTTTAATGGCTGTTGAATTATCTAACTTTTTATTACTCTCCAATTGAAGTAGATTATTTTATTTTTCCATAATTGCGCTCACAACAATTGTGTTTGACTGATACAAATGTGCGGGGAATAAGGGCAGTCATCTAACTCTAAGATATACAGATACAAGCAAGGTCTAACTACAGATATACAGATACAAGAACGGTAAATACAGATATCCAGCTACAAGAACGGTGTAACTACAGATATACAGATACAAGAACGGTGTAACTACAGATATACAGATACAAGAACGGTCTAACTACAGATATACAGATACAAGAACGGTGTAACTACAGATATACAGATACAAGAACGGTCTAACTACAGATATACAGATACAAGCAAGGTCTAACTACAGATATACAGATACAAGAACGGTCTAACTACAGATATACAGATACAAGAACGGTCTAACTACAGATATACAGATGCAAGAACGGTCTGACTACAGATATACAGATACAAGAACGGTCTAACTACAGATATACAGATGCAAGAACGGTCTAACTGACAGATATACAGATACAAGAACAGTCTAATTACAGATATACAGATACAAGAACGGTCTAACTACAGATATACAGATACAAGCGAGGTCTAACTACATATATACAGATACAAGAACGGTCTAACTACAGATATACAGATACAAGAACGGTCTAACTACAGATATACAGATGCAAGAACGGTCTAACTGACATATATACAGATACAAGAACGGTCTAATTACAGATATACAGATACAAGCAAGGTCTAACTACAGATATACAGATACAAGAACGGTCTAATTACAGATATACAGATACAAGCAAGGTCTAACTACAGATATACAGATACAAGCACGGTCTAACTACATATATACAGATACAAGCAAGGTCTAACTACAGATATACAGATACAAGAACGGTCTAACTACAGATATACAGATAAAAGAACGGTCTAACTACAGATATACAGATACAAGAACGGTCTAACTACAGATATACAGATACAAGCACGGTCTAACTACAGATATACAGATACAAGAACGGTCTAACTACAGATATACAGATACAAGAACGGTCTAACTACAGATATACAGATACAAGCACGGTCTAACTACAGATATACAGATACAAGAACGGTCTAACTACAGATATACAGATACAAGAACGGTCTAACTACAGATATACAGATACAAGAACGGTCTAAATACAGATATACAAATAGAAGCAATGTCGAACAATTGATATTGAGATAAAAGCAAGGCCTAACTACGGATATGCAGATACAAACAATGCCTGATTACGACTATCCAAATGCAAGCAACGTCTAACTACAAATATCCAGATATAAGCAAGGTCTAGCTACGCGATTTCCCATATCACAGTAGCATGTCTGTCTATTGCCTTACTCTGTGATGCACATGTCCGGACTGCATACTGTCCATCTCATGTGTTGTCACAACTACTTTGTTCCTTTTCTTTTCTTTCCATAAAATTGAACGTACTCTTTAATCTATCCACATCTCAAATGAATCCGTTCCATCTTCAATAATTTGGTCCATTATCCATTTATCTGAGAAATACAATCGTGTATAGTAGATGTTTCATAGTTCTCTTGTTTATTGTGTTTGTAATTTGCTTGGATTTTAGCAGTTTCCTCGTGTCATTGAAAGCATATTTAGCTTTTAGCTTATTCTCTCATAAAACAGGATGAGTAATAAACAACCTGCCGTAAGTAGATGACACTGTCCTTTTAGCAGAAAGTAAATAAAAACTAGTTAGTTAAATTTGTGATGCGGCATAATTGAGGAGTTAATTAACTCTGTGACTGACATGTATTTCGTAATGGGTGACTAAGGAGGATTAGTCCTGAGACTGACATTCTCATTAAATAAAAATTCAACGCTGCCAAAAAATATTAAGCAGATATCGAATGTTTTGGGACACACAGTGCAAATCTTTCACGGTGCAGTATTTTCCGCTCTGGCAGGACTACGTCAGATAAAGAGGACAACATTTGAAGATCACTTACAGATATAGAAATATGTCATTAAACAACTGATCACATTTTTCCTTTGTGCACTTTTATTCATTTTGTGTGCATCATGTTTCATTTGTCCTTTTTTAATTTGTTTATGTATCATGTTCCACTTCTCTCTCTCTCTCTCTCTCTCTCTCTCTCCCTCCCTCCCTCTCATTGTCTCCGCGACCTGTCCAGAACTTTCACTTTTGACTCCAACTCATTCAGACCAACTGGCACAGACGGACAACAAAAATACCAGAATTTTTGTTTCTTAAAGCCGACTATGAAGAAATAGTATTCCTAGTCAGAATTAACACACTTTGGGTATCCACATTTCCATGAACTTATGACCTCGACGGGAGTTAGACCTGGGCTGAAACATGACCGTCACAGTATGAGACCTACTGACTAATGAGAAATGTAGCCTTCTTAATGAGTTATTTTACGATTCCAGTGATTTTCAATGGTACACATAATTATTCTTTATGCGACAGCTAATTAAAATATTTAAATAAGTTATTTTAGAAGACTGGATTTCCCATTATTTGGTGGGTCCAATATTTTAAAACGTCTTGTCTGAAATAAGTTGCAATTTGGTTGTTTTTTTTTTTTTCAATAGAAAAATCCAGTAATAGTTTTATAAAGTAAATAATCGTCGCAAAAAGGTCATGCTAGAACAGATAATTTACTAATGTTGCTGAATGGCAGGTACATGCTAGAACAGATAATTTACTAATGTTGCTGAATGGCAGGTACATGCTAGAACAGATAATTTACTAATGTTGCTGAATGGCAGGTACATGCTAGAACAGATAATTTACTAATGTTGCTGAATGGCAGGTACATGATAGAACAGATAATTTACTAATGTTGCTGAATGGCAGGTACATGATAGAACAGATAATTTACTACAAGCCAACTTTTAAAACTAAGTTAAATTAATTGTATCCATCTATGTTCCTGCAACACCGAATACAGTGTATAGAGCAGAAATCAGAACTCTCCTGTTATAGCTATGTTCCTTCAGTGCCGAACACAGTGCATATGACAGAAACCAGAGCTCTCCAGTTTTAACGAGGTGATTCTACTGTATGTAATTCTTGCATTTGTTGAGACCCATAGTCATACCTACCCTCTGTGAGATTTTGTTTTAGGCGAGTCTCTTTTCTTCTTTCTTCTTCAGCGTTCATTCTCAAACTGCAGCTGGATTTCTCTTGTAACAGGACAATGGTCCTACAAGATTTCCAGTTGAATATAGTCCAGAGAATGGAAATGCGTTGTGTTGCCGTTTTATTTGCGCCAATGGCCCAACACATCCGTCTTTGGCAGGGAGTCTCTTTTGATATTCCTCTTTTTCTTTTGCCATCTGGCACCCATTTCGATGTTTGTAGTGGCAGTCTGTTTTCATTCATTCTAAGTACATGTCCGATATGAGAATATTGTATATTTGTTGCTGTGGAAACATATTGATGTGTGGTGTCTTGTCTTCCTTGTTTGATTTGAATTCCTCCCAACCAATATTTAAATTACGTGCATGCAAAGGACCTCATTAAAATATTTGAGTAAAGCGACAAAATACCCAAACTATGGCAGGGTGCTAACATAAGAACCAAATTGTGTTTACTACTAACATGTGTATTTCCTGTGGCGACATATGGATGTGAAGCATGTACACTAAATAAAACAGTGGCCAAGAGAATAATATCATTTGAATTAAAGTGTAATAGACGAGTTTTGAGAATAACATGGACAGCAATAAAAACAAACCAGGAGGTGTTACGAACAATTAACGTCCAGGAAGGATGGCTTCTGAACACCATATAAAACAAAAAGCTAGTTTTTTCGGTCATATTAAGAGACACGACGGGATGGAGATAGTTACTGAAGGGGGTGATAGAAGGCAACAATTTCAAAGGACACCCAAGACGCTGTTGGACAAAGACATTCAGTAATTCCTGCGCATGTCACTGGAAGAGGCAGGACAACTTGCTCAAGACCACGGAGAATTCAAGAGATCCATAGGAAAGACTACGTTCTGGAAAGAATATGTCACCTAAACATGATGATGATGCCATTACAGCAACGATTAAATGCGGAATAGATGTATAGAGCATTTTATGAGAAAAACAAAACGTGAACATGTATTAACCACCAGAATGTTCATGAAGAAATAAGACAGAGAATGATCTAGAAAGAAACTGGATGGGTTGCCATTGTGGAACAAGAAAATATCAGCAACTGAACTTATTAGCAACACTATAGCGTATTTCACTAGCTTTGCTCTCAAACAGATGTAATTATCTGAAGATATATGAAAATGTGTCAAATATTCTATCATAAGAAAATGTGTCAAATATTCTATCATAAGAAAATGTGTCAAATATTCTATCATTTGAAAATGTGTCAAACAAGCTATCATACGAAAATGTGTCAAATATGCTATCATTTGAAAATGTGTCAAACACGCTATCATATGAAAATGTGTCAAATATGCTATCATTTGAACATGTGTCAAACAAGCTATCATATGAAAATGTGTCAAACAAGCTATCATATGAAAATGTGTCAAACAAGCTATCATATGAACATGCGACAAACAAAGTATCATATGAAAAACTGTCAAACAAAGATTCATATGAAAATGTATCAAACATGCTATCATATGAAAATTTGTTAAACACGGTATCATATGAAAATTTTTTTAACACGGTATCATATGAAAATGTGTTACACACGGTATCATATGAAAATGTATCAAACATGCTATCATATGAAAATGTGTCAAACAAACTATCATATGAAAATGTATCAAACATGCTATCATATGAAAATGTGTCAAACAAACTATCATATGAAAATTTGTTAAACACGGTATCATATGAAAATGTGTTACACACGGTATCATATGAAAATGAGTGGAAAAAGGAAACAAAATAATAGAATAACATAATTTAAACTTTACCACTAGAGTGGGATTGTGTACGCTATTCAATTTCCAGAATCATTTTCTTTGTTTCCTACACCTGGACAGGTAAGCTGTCTGCTCTCTAATTGACTTGGAGAAAATGTGTTTACCCAGGAACCGGACCATTGTTGTTCTACATGTCACGAAATGGCTAAACTACTTAACACCTCTTACACACTCCTTTTGGTCACCCTTGTCCAAGTATCAAACTGTTAGTTTATCTAAAATAACCCAGCACACAAGTATTTATTTATTCAATCTTCTGGAATCCTGATCAATGGGATACAACTAAATTCCCATACACATCTGCCCATGTGACTGAATATCTATTAGTAACCATTTTTGAAGTCACTTTTCTTTGTGTACCTGAACAAAGAACATAGTTATTCATTTAACCGTCATCGTCACTAAGCGCAATGTCCTCATCGAATATTGACTGCAACATATCTACAAATTCTTTCATTTGATCGTTTCTCTATGATGGACTTTTATCTTTTCCCCTTGCCTCTGATAGACTTTAAATTTTAACATTGCCTCTGATAGACTTAAACTTTTAACCTTACCTCTGATAGACTAACTTTTAACTTTACCTCTGAAAGAATGTTCATCTCATGATGTTTCCGTTCCTTACCTCATGTTCCCTTCAACTCTACTTTAAAAAAGGTATTCAAAAAAGGTGTCATATCTTTAGATACATCCTAAATACTTTATTTGATGTTGTTTCCTATAATAGTTTGTTTTCCATATGAGGTGTTATCAGAACCTCTTTGTTTTCTAATCGCCACATGATGTTCTCCCTATTCTTCGCTGTATACATATTTCAAAGAAATGGATTCTGTCATCCATCTGTTTGTTCATTATCCATTTTTCTGATCCATGAATTAGTGTAGAACCGACGCAAATTTAACAACTGTAAATTTTACTTTGTGATTTCTTTGTGATTTCTTTGTGATTTCTTTGTGATTTCTTTGTGATTTCTTTGTGATTTCATTTTCCTCATGTCATTGGAAGTATCATTCCTATGCCCCATTTTAACTTCTGTTTTACAAAGTATCATATGAAATCACAATGTACTTTTAAACTTCTGTTTTACATCTGTTATCACTTGTGATTATGTGTCCAAGAAATTAGTAATGACCTACGTGTTACAGTATGTCCGAAAATAGCATTAGCCAAATTTGTTATATACGTCAAGATGTATTAATACTAATAATAATAATAATACCATAACCCATGAGGGTCGCAGAAGTGTCATATTAGAGACATCAACACAAATCAAATCTTTCCTCGGATATTTGGAGAAGTGTTGAAAAATCCTGACTATACCATTCGTTATAGTATTAATCCAGGATTTCCTGTCCTCATCTTCCCATTTCTATCTCGAGTGCTCCTTGAAAAATGTTCTTGTTGTTCTTCTTCTTCTTCTTCTGCGTTCGCTCTCATATAAACACAACGAATGTATCGTGTGATTTCTGCCGGGAGCGTGAAGTACGTTGTGCTGCAAGTTCCACAGTAAAACTGTGTTATTTGCACCTCGGTTGGCCACCCTGTGGTCTGGACGTCCGAGCTCCAGCACATCCGTTTTCGTCATGCATTTAATTCAGGTAGTAGGCTTCCTTAGTCCGTGACAGCCTGCCTATCCGTCGCCATGCACGGTGGTATGCAGTGACTCTTCGCCAAGGCTATTTTCGTTCATGTCTATCTCGCACGAGGTGTTCCACCGTCTATGAACTTGCCTCGTGTAATTGGACGTACTGTGTCTGTGTCCATCGGGTATTGAACCTTTTTCATCCCCGATCCTGGTTCCGTATGAGGAAGAACTCGACATAAGAGTTGGATCCTGGCTCTTTCGCCTTCTTAGCCGAGGTCTCATTCACAGGCATCGTAAACCCCTCGTCCAAGTTCGAGTCACACCGCGAGTTTGAGAGCAAGGCGTTCTGGAGCTGAGCGACCTTGTTCCAATAGCGCCTAAACCCATCGGGTACTGTATCCTTTGTTTCTGCAAGTGTACTTCCGGTATAGGAAACTTGACAGTAGAGTTGGCTCAGGGCTGCAATCGCTGTCCCTTTTTGAGCCCATCGGGTATGGAACCCTTTCTCTTCGCGAGCATGTTTCCGTTATAGGAAGGCTCGACATTAGAGTTAGGCCAGGTCTTCTTGCTCTACTGGGTGCTTATGATTGGGTCTGGGTATCTGTCCATACGGAGCAGAGGCAACTAGAAAATTGTCTCGAGCTAACAGAGCTTGTAATTCTTATTTCCTTGGAATTTCCGTGTTCCATTAAAAAACTTTCATTACTGCGTGTTTTCCTGTTAAGGAGTACAGCAGGCTATTTGGCTGTGGAAATAAAGGACTTTTTGCCATAACTATCGCCGCGACGTATACAGGAATAATTGTTTATTTCACCTCTGAAAGACAAAAATCCTTATCAGTGTTTCATTATTTACCGAAAACCAAACACGTTTACGCCATTTCACCACTGCCAAAATTGGTTTGTGATATCCTAAAAATGTGTTTATTTACTGCTAAACGAATATATTTGTCTTGTTTTCTATATAGATAATTCATAACAGATATCTGTAGCACTTGTTTTCACAAAACTGGATCCATTTTCCGTATCTGCATTGAGTGTCCAGCTTTCATACCAGTATAAAAATATGCTTAGCCCTTCTTTCAACTTCCAGGAAAAACTTTCACAGACACTCTTAACAGTAATTTACTGTATGAATCACTAAGTCTACTTCAGAAGACCTGCTCTTTCTTTAAGAATCGGTTTGTGCTGACAATAGTAGAATTACTGATATCAACATACATCGACAACAACAGCAAACTTTTTTGACCAAACATTTTCGAATCATCAGCTTCATGAAGTTGGGCATCCGAACTGTTAAGATAGCAATGGCTACATACTGGTTGTAACTATTGCCTAGAAAATCACTACAGAAAAAGATGTTCTGGTTTATTGCTACTTCCAGTGTATAATATGCTACCACCCACTTATTGCTACTTCCTGTGTATAATATGCTACCACCCACTTATTGCTACTTCCTGTGTATAATATGCTACCACCCACTTATTGCTACTTCCTGTGTATAATATGCTACCACCCACTTATTGCTACTTCCTGTGTATAATATGCTACCACCCACTTATTGCTACTTCCTGTGTATAATATGCTACCACCCACTTATTGCTACTTCCTGTATATGATCTGCTACCAACCCATTTATTGCTACTTCCTGTATATGATATGTTACCCACTAAACACTCCACTTCGTATCTGCGGCTCTCATCAATTATTCCAATTAAATAATTACACATCACATAAATGATAATTACACATCATACAAATGATAATTGAGTCAGTCTTGATTTCCAGCTCAATTCGGAGCTGAGATTTATCCCGAAGAATCTGAGTTTCTGGCAAATTTGTAACTGGTTCATGATCGCAAATAGGTTCTGTCAGAGATGCACATTACAATCTCAGCCCCTTAGGCACATGCTAAAGAAGCCTTGAAAGTCAAGAGATTAAAGAAGATGTTTGTTGAGACAGCATTGTGCTGACAAAAATATGAATCTCTTAAATATTTCTATTACAAAAAAGGACTTATAAAAGTAGACATTACATCGGGTGTCTTCGCTACTGCATCATAGTTTGCGCACTCTGCTAGAATCGTCTTATGCGTTTGTTTATTTGTTTAAAACCAACAACACATATCGGTATGCAATGACCAACATAAAACCTACAGCACATATAGATGTGCAATGATCAACATAAAACCAGTACAGCATATCGGTGTGCAATGATTAACATAAAACCTACAACACATATCGCTGTGCAATTATCAACATAAAATATCCAACACATATCGGTGTGCAATGATCAACATAAAACAAACAACACATATCAGTGTGCAATGACCAACATAAAACCAACCAGATATATCGGTGTGCAATGATCAATATAAAACCGACAACACATATTGGTGTGCAATGATCAACATAAAACCGACAACACATATTGGTGTGCAATGATCAACATAAAACAAACAACACATATCAGTGTGCAATGACCAACATAAAACCAACCAGATATATCGGTGTGCAATGATCAATATAAAACCGACAACACATATTGGTGTGCAATGATCAACATAAAACCGACAACACATATTGGTGTGCAATGATCAACATAAAACCGACAACACATATAGATGTGCAATGACCAACATAAAACCTACAGCACATATAGATGTGCAATGATCAACAGAAAACCAGCACAGCATATCGGTGTGCAATGATTAACATAAAACCTACAACACATATCGGTGTGCAATTATCAACATAAAATATACAACACATATCGGTGGGCAATGATCAACATAAAACGAAAATCAGGTATCTGTGTGCATGACTTTGATAATTTGCCTCCAGCTTACATGGGGTAAATATATAATTGTGTTAATGAAGTGATATGTGGTTTCATAGTAACATTCCTTGACTATATCAGTATGTAATCTACAAGGGGTTTACTATTGCATGTGATCGATTTGATAGAGTATTGATTAAACCTGACTTTTCTCTGTTGCATGTGGTTGAGACTATAAAGTATTGATGAAACCTTACTTTTTTGCACGTGGTTGATCTGATGAAGCATTGATGAAACCTGACTCTTGTTGCAAATGGATAAACTGTTTGATCATTGGTGAAACCTGATGTTGCTCATGCAACTTCACTTGTCAGACGAGATAGAAGCACAAATGTCGATCACAGAAGAGTATAGTAGTATATCTCTCTATCTATACGCTGTGGCCCTTCTTTGTCTTGCGGCGTCAGGGTAGAAAAGTTCTCTATAGATGGCCTTCTTGTGTGCTGTTTTTAAGCTTCTTCCTATGGTTTCTATGATTTCTGCTGTCCATCTTTTACATGGTCTGCCTCTGGCTTTATAGTCGTTATGCCTTTATTTTCATGGCCACCTGTGTCATGCTATCTATTCGTAGTCTGGAAGCGTATCAAAACCACTTAATCTGTTGTCTTTTGATGTATTCCAATACTGGTATTGTTTTGGTTATCTGTCTGATGTTATCGTTTCTAATTCTATCTCTAAATGACACTCCGAGTATTCTTCGTAGTGTTATAGTATTAATCGTAATAAATAAACAGAACATGGCCGTAGACACGTCTTCAGTAGTAGAGGAGGGCTGGTTGCATCAGTAAAAGTCATTCGCCCAGTCTCTTGTGTAACCCCTTCATTTTAGGTACACTTTAAATATTTCATTTGTTGTAGAATTGGGGGGGGGGTGGGTATGGTTACCTGTTTTTGGCTAAATTCTTAGTACTACACATGATGTTCTGATTTCCTAATTTTTTAAGTTCTTAGAGAGGGAGATGAACATCCCTCCCCACAAATATACGAGCTGAAAACAGAAATAATCTAGAACTTAGAATATAGAAAACCTTGTAACAATGCGGTCACTTACATATTAGAATATAGAAAACCTTGTAACAATGCGCTTACTTACATATTAGAATATAGAAAATCTTGTAACAATGCGCTTACTTACATATTAGAATATAGAAAATCTTGTAACAATGTGCTCACTTACATATTAGAATATAGAAAACCTTGCAACATTGTGTTCACTTACATATTAGAATATAGAAAATCTTGTAACAATGTGCTCACTTACATATTAGAATATAGAAAATCTTGTAACAATGCGCTTATTTACATATTAGAATATAGAAAATCTTGTAACAATGCGCTTACTTACATATTAGAATATAGAAAATCTTGTAACAATGCGCTTACTTACATATAATATATCGACCATATCCTATCCACTACATCCCCACGCACGTAAACACACATACACAACCATCACATTCACCTTCTTCGAACCTCACAATAAGACCTGTAATTATATTAACCTGTAATATTTATTAACGTGTAATATCTATTAACTTGTAATATCTAATAACCTGTAATATCTATTAATCTGTAATATCTAACACCCTGTAATATCTATTAATCTGTAATATCTACTAACCTGTAATATCTATTAACCTGTAATATCTATTAACCTGTAATATCTATTAATCTGTAATATCTACTAACCTGTAATATTTATTAACCTGTAATATCTATTAACTTGTAATATCTATTAATCTGTAATATTTTAATATGTAATATCTACTAACCTGTAATATCTATTAACCTGTAATATCTTAAATAGGTGGACTCTTAATGTATTTATTAATTAGAAATCATAGCGTAGCCAGGTGTTGTTTTCCCGATACAACACTGCGACAGTATTAGCAATCTGACAGTGAGAACTCAAGTCGCTCGGGGAAAATCAACGGTTTCCCGGAGACAAAAGAGAAAGATTTTGACATAGTGGATAGAGTACAACTACAGACATATGGAGTTTCCCAACATTTGATAAGCCTATGTCAGAGCATATACGCCAACGGTCAATACTCAGTAAGAACAAGCACAGGTACAACCGATAAATTTCAAATTCACTCAGGTATTAGACAGGGATGTATACTACCCCCATATTGTTCATAACATACATAGACCACATCACGCCCTTGTGTCGCCGGGGCCCGAAAGGGGAGCAAAGAATAGCAGCACCCTCTCATGTCATACCCATGTCATACCTTTAATATGAAGATAAATATAGAAAAGTCCGAAGTAATGAAGATAGGAAAAAGAGAAAGAAAGATATATATATATATATATTGAAAACAACAGACTTAACCAAGTGACAGAATTCATATACCTTGAAAGTAATATAACAACAGACGACAAGAGCAGCAAAGAAATACACAATAGATGTAGTAGATGTTGTAAAGCATACCAAGCCAGAGGGTAAATGACACTAATCTTCAGAAACAAAAACGTAAATGTAAACACCAAAATAACACTATTCTTAACGATTATTATGCTAAAGCTGTGCTATCAATGCCAAACATGGACATCGACAGCACAAGACAAACGTAAACTTGTGACAGCTAAAATGGCATGCTTACGCAGAATCCTTGGAATATCGTTAAGAAACAAGGTGAGGAATGACAACATCCGACAAAAAACCGGCACCAGTCCAATCTTAGAATACATCAAGAGACAACAGATCAAATGGTTTGCACACATCAGCTTTCTACCATCAGACAACATACCACAGCAGCTATGCTACACAGATATGGCGAAGGCAGACCTAGAAGTCGACCACGAAAACGATGGACCACTGAAATAAAAGAGGCGACAAATTCCACAATATATTCAGCACACAAGAGGGCCTTCTCCAGAAAACTCTTCTACCCATGACGCCGAAAGGCAACAAAAGGTTTCAGCAAATAGATAGATAGGGATCATCATCATCAGGTGCAATGCCGGGTGGCGTAGGCGGTCATGGCTCTCCACAGCTCTCTGTCCACAGTATTATGTATCAAAGTCGTTGTTGTTTCTTTGCCGTGCCAGGTTGTCAAACTGTCTAATATTTTCTCAAGTTGTCGCCCTCTGTCCTTGGTGCCTTCAATCTTGCCTGTTGTGATTATGTTCTTTAAACCTGCCTGTCTCATGAAGTGGCCACAAAAAAGAAGATTGCCTTTTTCTTATATTGTTGATTAAGGTCCGTTTCGCATTTAACTCTTTTAACACATCTAAATTAGTTTTTCTGGCAGTCCATGATATTCTCAGCATTCTTCTGTAGAACCACATCTCTGTTGCCTCCAATCTCCCACTTTCCAGTTTGTTTATTGTCCAAGACTCGCACCCATATGTTAGTATAGGGATTATATAGCACTGCAGAACTCTCTTTCTCACCTCTAATGACAAGGTCATATTACACAATATATTTTTCATTTTTCTGAATGTTGTTTTTGCCTGTCCTATTCTGCATCTTATTTCTGTTGAACTTCTTCCATCTGCTGTACCTAGATATTTGAGAGAGATAGGGATAGATATATCTATTAATCTGTAATATCTATTAAACTGTAATATCTATTAACTTGTAATATCTATTAACCTGTAATATCTATTAACTTGTAATATCTATTAACCTGTAATATCTATTAACCTGTAATATCTATTAACCTGTAATATCTATTAACTTGTAATATCTATTAACTTGTAATATCTATTAACCTGTAATATCTATTAACCTGTAATATCTATTAACACGATATTCAAATGATGTTGAATGACAGACAGTACAAGAACGACATTGTGTTTCTAACGTACATAGTTTACGAGTTGTTGAGCGCGATTAAAATATTCATTCTATGTCATTCTAGAAACATGTGCTGAATTGAGTGGGTAGTCGTTGATTTTAAAGAGTGGGCATTAGCGCAAAACTGGCCTTCGTCCAGCCTCGTCCCAACCACTCAGAGGTCAGCAGCGAGAAGAGTAAAGAACAGGAGAAAAAATTAAGAGTAGCCGCTCCCCAAAAAAATCAATAAGTCCCAATTTTCAGGAGGCTACTTTCGGGATTTCAATTATCCTTCAAATTACATTTCTATTTTATATAACACATAACACAGCGGGATGTGTCGTTTCCATGACAACGACGCTTATGAAGTTTAATGTTAAGTGAGTGTCTGAGTACCCTCTGACCAGTTTCAGATTCCGGGAAAACAGGCTAGTTCTGGACACCAGGGTGAAAGGATGGGGGTTGGACAACTTTAGGGTGGGGAAATTTAACATGAAGCTAGAAAGAGGGTAGGAGAGAGAACACGAGAGAGACAGGGGGAGAAAGAGAGACGGGGAGAAAGAGAGACAGGGGGAGAAAGAGTCTAAGTAGCGTCCGGTAAATGAAGTTCTTTAAGAAAGATAAAGTATTGACCCAAGCGTGTTCTATGTTCTAAGCCGTTAAAAAGTGAAAAGATTTAGCTGATGCGGTCATGCCTAGCTAATGTCCAGACAGGTCATTTTTCTCTCTCCAGCTTTTTAATATATTTTTATTCCTCCTACAAGGAGATGGTCAGCGAGGAAATACAATTTAGGGGCACTCTACTCTGTTTGTGAAAGTATGGACAGCCGCAAGTCTGGAACAACGATGTATGATTAAGTTATGATAATGTGTCAGCCATTTTAACATTAACCTTGTCCGGTTCTTATGTGTCAAACATAACCACCATGCGATATTTGCAAGCAGTGTCAGTAATGTTTGTGAAACAAACGACACTCTTCGTAAACAGTGTCATGTCTGTGAAACAAAGGACACTATTTGCAAACAGTGTAATTAATGTTTGTGAAACACATGACACTATTTCCAAACAGTTTCATTAATGTTTGTGAAACAGAGGACACTATTTGCAGATAGTGTAATGAATGTTCGTGAATCGCATGGCACTATTTGAAAACAGTGTCATTAATGTTTGTGAAACAAAGAACACTATTTTCAAACAGTGTAATTAATATTCGTGAAACACATGACACTATTTGCAAACAGTGTCATTAATGTTCGTGAAACAAAGGATACGCATTGTTGCAAACAGTGTCATTAATCTTCGTGAAACAGAGGACATAATTTGCAAACAGTGTCATTAATATTCGTGAAAGAAAGGACACTATGTCAATAGAATATCGCCTGTATGTTACTGCTGTTTGAAACTGGAGTAAATAATAGCTATTTTTTTTACAGGTCATGCACGTTCTAATAGACGAATACGGACGTGTTGAGGATGTAGTAGGCTGTCCTATCGCATATTGTCAATATGACATATAAGTATTTATGAATTTTGTTGTGACAGGTTGAAAGGCGCAGACATCGCTGGAAAATTGTAAATAGTAACACAATTCATTTCATTCTCCGGATTGCATCCTGTTGATCTGCAGGAGTGTGAGAACACACGCAGAAGAACAGTACTAAATAATTATTCTGAATCAGCGTCTCAGAAGCTACAACTGGGAATAGAAGTTCAGATTTATACAAAATCATTCCAAGATTATATAATACTACACAATAGAAGCGTGAACACCACAGCGCATCGTTATTCGTTGATCAACCTTTGTTACATTTTTCAGCGCCACTGATACATCCAATCGTGTCGTCAGTACAACGAGCCTAGATTGACTTTTGTAACTCGAACATAGCATACCCACCTGTATCTGTGAGAAAACACCTGTATCTGTGAGAAACCCACCTGTATCTGTGAGAAACCCACCTGTATCTGTGAGAAACCCACCTGTATCTGTGAGAAACCCACCTGTATCTGTGAGAAGTACCAATTAGCTACTATCGAACAGAAATTCTAATATAGTGGTTGCCATCTTTTTTAGTCGTGTCCCATTTTATGGAAGTAAAGTGACACGTAACACCCATAGAGGTAAAACAAGTCTTCACTTAAGTATAAAATACCACATATAAAATAGTTCAATGTATACCACATCGAAGGTACATTCAGACAAAAATTAAAAAGCCAAATTCGTAAATTATGAACTTAAACTAGTCTTGAAATACAAATCTATCTCGATAGAAAGGCAAATCATAAATGCAATCTTCATACCAGCATTGTATTATTGATGTCAGACGTGAACACTAACTAAACAACAAGAACGGAAGCTTACCCTGTGTGAAATGAGATGGACATCATTAATTCTTAGAGCATTCGAACTTCTTGGGCAAGCAGCAAAAAAACCACACACACAAAAATAGTGTGAGGAATAGAGGAATTACTAGAACTGCTGAATGAAATCAAATGAAAACCATCCGCTGAAGACGTCGGGCGATGTGTCGGGCGACGGGCGCAAATAAAACGGCGACACAACGCATTTCTATTCTCTGGACTACATCCTGCTGGAAATCTAGTAGGACCATGGTCCTGCTGTAAGGGAGATCCAGCAGGAGTCTGAGAATGAACGAAGAAGAAGAAGTGGAAACCAGAGATTGAAATGATCCAGATACTTAATTAGAATGTATGTATGTATGTATGTATGTATGTATGTATGTATGTATGTATGTATGTATGTATGTATGTATGTATGTATGTATGTATGTATGTATGTATGTATGTATGTATGTATGTATGTATGTATGTATGTGTGTATGTGTGTGTGTGTGTGTGTGTGTGTGTGTGTATGTATGTATGTATGTATGTATGTATGTATGTATGTATGTATGTATGTATGTATGTATGTATGTATGTATGTATGTATGTGTGTGTGTGTATGTATGTATGTATGTCTGTATGTGTGTTTGTGTGTGTGTATGTATGTATGTATATGTATTAGTCAACAGCAAGAGCTAAAACATGAGAATGGAAACAGTAAGAGGCAGATTATGACCGATACGATGGTGGCTTGAGTGAGTTATCACGGTCTTAGACGTTACTACATATCTGAGACTTTACTACATATCTTAGACATTACTACATATCTGAGACATTACTACATATCTGAGACATTACTACATATCTGAGACATTACTACAAATCTGAGACATTACTACATATCTGAGAGATTACTACATATCTGAGACGTTAGTACATATCTGAGACATTACTACATATCTGAGAGATTACTACATATCTGAGACATTACTACTTATCTGAGACATTACTACATATCTGAGACGGTAGTACATATCTGAAACCTTACTACTTATCTGAGACATTAATACATATCTGAGACGTTAGTACATATCTGAGACAATACTACTTATCTGAGACATTACTACATATCTGAGACGGTAGTACATATCTGAAACCTTACTACTTATCTGAGACATTACTACATATCTGAGACGTTAGTACATATCTAAGACATTACTACATATCTGAGACATTACTACATATCTGAGACGGTAGTACATATCTGAGACATTACTACATATCTGAGACATTACTACATATCTGAGACGGTAGTACATATCTGAGACATTACTACTTATCTGAGACATTACTACATATCTGAGACATTACTTCATATCTGAGACATTACTACATATCTGAGACATTACTACTAATCTGAGACATTACTACATATCTGAGACATTACTATATATCTGAGACATTGCTACATATCTGAGAGATTACTACATATCTGAGAAATACTACATA
This sequence comes from Meghimatium bilineatum, assembly GCA_034231615.1. NCBI lineage: Eukaryota > Metazoa > Mollusca > Gastropoda > Stylommatophora > Philomycidae > Meghimatium > Meghimatium bilineatum. The sequence goes on from CM067315.1 coordinate 21,998,585, forward strand.
TCTGAGACATTACTATATATCTGAGAAATACTACATATCTGAGACGTTACTATATATCTGAGACATTACTACATATCTGAGACATTACTATATATCTGAGACATTACTACATATCTGAGACATTACTACATATCTGAGAGATTACTACATATCTGAGAGATTACTACATATCTGAGACGTAAGTACATATCTTAGACGTTACTACATATCTGAGACGTTACTACATATCTGAGACATTACTACATATCTGAGACATTACTTCATATCTGAGACATTACTACATATCTGAGACATTACTACATATCTGAGAGATTACTACATATCTGAGACATTACTACATATCTGAGAGATTACTACATATCTGAGAAATACTACATATCTGAGACATTACTATATATCTGAGAAATACTACATATCTGAGACGTTACTACATATCTGAGACATTACTACATATCTGAGACATTACTACATATCTGAGACATTACTACATATCTGAGACATTACTACATATCTGAGACATTACTACATATCTGAGACATTACTACATAAGTAGTTATATAGGGATGGAACGACCCCCGAGTGTGCTGGATGTGCCGAGTGTGCCGAGTGTGCAACCGAATGTGCAACCGAATGTGCAACCGAATGTGCCCGAATGTGCAACCGAATGTGCAACCGAGTGTGCTCGCACATCCAATATGGTGGCGAAACATGTCAAAAAACGGTCGAAACCGGCCGAAATCGCGCGGTGTGTGTGCCCGGCCTACGCGGGCGGGGTGGGGATCATGATATCGGTGGGGCCCACGGCCCTATTTAACTTTAGTTCAACCCGGTTGAAGAAAATATTGCTCTTTTTCACTTAAAAATTTCCACTGTTTTATTTTGTTCTGGTTTAGAAGTAAACGGAAACTACCAGGTTGGCTGACCGGTTCAAGGTCGGTCATTCTCAACTAGGTCAGCGATATAACAAAAGGTCAGCTGAACCGTAATTTTCCACTGAGTTACTTAGGGGTGGGCCACTTGATTGATGAAATACTACAGACGCGTACTTTTCCGTGTGAAAATCCTTACAAGATTTCCGCGATAACGACAGGTAGCAACATCTGGCATTAATAGCTTTCGCTTCACCCGCGTGCGTGTGAACCACGCCAACGGTGCTCACCATAAACCTGTTATCTGATTGTGGGAATTAATGGTGTACTAGGATTTTAAAATAAAGAATTCAAAACGAATATATTTCAACCGTATATATATATATATATATATATATATATATATATATATATATATATATATATATATATATATATATATATATATATATATATATATATATATATATATTCGTATGTCTGCGTTTGTTTTAGACCAGAATACAGTTTAAATAATTTTCACTAAGAAATTCCCATACAAGATTCCCCCGAGCTAACACTTTGAGCCGAAATAACACCTGTCCTCCATTAACAAGTGATAAGGAGGTGATTAAATTCCACGAATGCAACGCATCTTATCGGGAAGGGGAGATAACAAATTTGTTTAACACGGGAAAATTTTTGCTCGTTAACACGAAATATGAAGTAGTATAGAGGGTTAAAATTTATGGAATGACCTCTTTTGTGGTGTTGAAAATTATCGTGCTGGGTGATTAATATAACTCATATAACAAAAATGTTCACAGTGTATTCACACTAGCTTCTATCACATTCTACCATGTTTAATATTTTTTTAGTATGTTCTCATTATTTCATACTTATATTCAAGGGGTTCTCAAATTGTAAAATCTTGACCATACAATGTAAAACCCCTGACATATAGACACCACAAAAGCTAATATTCTGCAAGCATTCTTCTGTGCCTCTGGCCAACGGTTCTCATTATTTTATGCTTATATGCAAGGGGGTCTCACATTGTAAAACATGAAGGGGGCTTTTAATGTTTTATATCTATTATGTTGAGTTATTTGTTTAACAACGACAATTGATAATACTCATGTGCTCTTTCACATGTAGTTTAAAATTCTGTCGTTTTATATAAAAAGATAGTGCCATAAATAAATTTCAGTGGAAAAACCACAAAATACCCACTAAACAAATAAGGTCATAACATGTTAATACTCACCTACCATAACATTTTTTCTATGCCTATGACCAACGACTCGCGTATATATATATATATATATATATATATATATATATATATATATATATATATATATATTCTCTGTGCCGATGTAAGTAACTATGCAAACTAACAACCCGCTTCGCCAGTATGTATGTAACTACTCGAACTAACAACTGGGTTCTGATATTGTGAAACCATGGCCCCTTTAGCCACAACTACTAATAGGAAATAATATTTAACAACCACATTCCAGACTTCTACAATAAGTATACAATTATTTTTCCATATATTTCGTTGACATCATTATATTTTTGGGTTTTGTATAAAGTTATATAAAAACTGGCAGAGATGGCACAAAATCTGAACGGGACAAAATAAAAATAAAAATGCCCTTCCACTGTTTGTAAACCCAGCTGTGGCCCTTCCACTGTTTGTAAACCCATCGGTGTGTTATTCTGTTAGTAGCATGTGTGTTATTATACGGTTCAACGGTTTTTAATAACCAATATAGAAATGGACTTATTTACTATACCCATAATAGTTACCATACCTTTAAATAACACAGAGGAAAAGTGGTTTGGGTGCCTGAATTAACTTGACTAGCTTATGACCCCAACCACGATGGGGTTTCTAATGATATCTTGGTGTGTGTATAACCCTTGTATAAGTCGGTTCTGGGCTCAGCACGTTTTACCTATAGAGATCGAAGGCTCCGTTCTTCTTGATCTGTGGATAACCTCGGAGTTCTGTACCTGCCGATAACTTGAACCTCTGTAGTTTATAGAAGGGTTCTTTGTAACAGGACAAAGCATATAGTACAACGAAACAGACAATACACATATACAAATATAACAATGATTAAACCCGAACCAGAAAAACGTGACAGACATATTTTTTCAGAGATATAAAACATATTTATTTATGATTCGCGTACATTTTCCAAAATAATTAAGAAAAAAAAAAAAGGTTCATGTTATAATTTACTGTCCATAAAAAGGAGTCCCAGTTGGTTGTAGTAATCGTCTCTTGGTTGGTTTCTTCTTTTTCTGTTCTGGTTGGTTGTGGGTTGCTACAGGCGTCTCAGGTACATATGTGGGTTCGTAGTTGGGTGTGAGATACATTTCTAGATTACCAAAATACTGCTCTGTGGTTGTAGACATTTTGTTGGCTGTATTAGCAATTGTGTTTGAAGGTGGGGAGGTTGAATTGGGTTTTGTGCCAAAAACACCACACACTCTATCAAATTCTTTCAGAATGACCTCTCGAAGGTCTACGAGATCTACAAAAGCTTGACGACTCATTGTGATGCCGGTTCTAGTTGGATACTTTATATTTGCATCACCATAGTAGCGCCGAACATGGATAAGTGGTCTCTTGAATGATGTTACGGCTACAGCATTAACGCCATCACCTAATGGTTTTATCATATCATTGGCTCTGGAATAATAGGTAGTTGAGGAACTCATATTCCTAATTATTGAAATGACAGTACTTTTCTAACCTGGTAGTGCGTTGTGCTGTATTAGATAGTGAGAGTCTTATTTATATACAGGAGCACACACAACGCGGGGCGTGGGCACGTGCACGGTTGTCCGTGGTGATCTGATTGGTTACATCTGGTACATGCCGCATAGTTGACCCCACGACAGTATGACCTTTTTGGTGTTCTTCTTGGTCACAGCTGGTACATGACCCAAGGATGACCCCACGCTGGTATTAACATTGCAAATAGGGCAAAAGCGACCAGCCTTGATATATGATGATAATAAATGGCTTGGGAACGATGATCCCAACACATTATGTTTGGTATCTAGGTCACATATGGTGTACGCATGATCTTTGGTTGTCTTAGCCCTGCTGTTTGTATATACAAGGATAACATTTTTAGTCTTTATTTTATTATTTTCCCAATGTGTGACTGTGAAACGTGGAAATATAAGCGTCAGCGGCGCACCAAGCCCTTTTAACATTAATAGAGCAAGGAAAAATGGTGAGTTAGTCAACTTAATCATTGGGCTGACTTAAAGCTTTTTTGAAATGATGAGGTCTGTCTAAAGTGTAAGCCTGACTATTATTTCTTCCCTGGTCGTAGTGATCTATGATCTTACGCCTATGGCTGCTATCAAGCACGGGTGAAATGACCGGCTCAAGCCCCTTGACCCGCGTTCGAAACCGTTCCCGGTCTAAGGCGTAATAACCCATTGTACCATGATGAGCTTCAACCACAAAAATATAACTAGTTATCAATTTACCCCCTGTAGCAAAATGAACCTGTAGAGTAAACAAAAGGAATATAGATTAGCTCGGATTGTTACAGTTATAGGTTATAGGTTACAGTACTTATAGGTTAGCACACTTAAGAAAAAAAAAGTTTGCATTAGCTGTACGTGCATATTATTATACACTAGTTACTCCACCACGAATATAATCCTACCCTGTGTAGTGATATCATAGGAAGAAAAAGTACCACGACAAAATAATCTCTGTTCGGTAATGCTATTATTATTTTTTCAAAGGTTAGCTTAAACACAATCAACTAAACCCCGATTACCACCTTACAACACCAACCAATATATATGTATACATACACATAATACCTTTCTACGACCCTGTTTGCTTTCAGTTCCTGAGACAGCGTGACAACGGGCGATGGTAGTGGTAGGATAATCATGCTCCCATTTAGCATTAATCTGACTAAGTGATGGTAAACATGCTTCTAGACTATTTGTCCCTGACTCGCCGGCTAGCTGAATGGTTTTTGTCTCTGATGATGGGTCTGATACGGCTTCATTTCTGGGTTTAAAGAGCGTGGCTAGCGTTAAAGACGAATTAAAGACAGAGCAGCTTATCGGGGACATCGATATATCTTCATTGTCTGACCACCCATCACTGTCTTCATTACTACCAACGCCCTCAGTTGCCTCAGAAGCTGAACACCAAGAAAAAAGGCCCCCAAGTGGACATCTATCGATCTGCATTTTCACTGGCGACGTTGGTCGTATCGGTTTTTTTGTTGTTGTTGGGATTTAAAAGGCACTAATGATGGAGAAGCCACAGCTACCAGCTGCCTACGGGTAATGTTAGGGCCTATAAGAGTGAAGTGTATTATAGGGGTTGTGTACTACCTTCAACATTAACCACTACCAGTAATAATCTGCCGAACTAGCTAAACTCACCCGCACCACATAAACAATAGCTAAACATATAGGGTAGCTTGTTATTGGGTAGCACCTGAGCGATACGTAGTGAAAATTTTATTAATGTGTAACCTATACATAAAAGATGAAAAAAGGCTAACCTTCGTCATTGTCTTAAACATGCGCATCTCTGGGAATGACATCTCAGCACGGGCTATAAATACAAAAGCATATGATTCTGATACTAACAAACGAGCAAACACATAGTTTTATATACGAACCAGCTACACCAATCGACTGTATTGCACTATTGAAGCACAACCGAATAGGCAATACAGGTTTGGTACTGTGCACACACTCGGAGTAACCCATTCATCCCATTGGGTGATGTGTGTATATTTGTATTACCAACCATTTAAAAAAGCATACGTTATCGGCGCTTACTAATATAAACTACCGGAACTTTGTCATTTTGAGAATGGCTTATGTAAGTAATGTTGTTAATATCTGAATAGGTTGTTTGTTATTCTAACAGGATTTTCGATCATAGTCTTGTTTTTGTCTCTTCTTCAGACATGCGTTAACGGGCACATTCTCTACCTTTTCTATGGTATTGTGATGTTAAATTTAATGTCTGACATGTGTGAAATTCTATAGGGTCTTGGTTGTTGGCCCGTTTTGGTAGTTGCCAGCATGTGGGCGTGGACACAAGTTGGTGTAAATGTGAATACATTTGTGTAATTTTTGGTGTGTATATTTTGGATGAATACACTATCATCCCGGTGATATATCGGGGTATTATTTATTACTATTGTTGTGCTCGTTGTTTATGTATATTGTTTGAGTTGTGTATGTATACCCTGAATATGAGTTAGGGCTAACTATGTTTGGTATCTGCTTTGTAATTGGATTATTCACGCAGTCCATCTATTCTCCACAGACCAAGACGGCCACCAAAACCTACCGGTGTGTTCAATGCTTGAAACCATTCAGTCGCCTTTACACACTGCAAAGACATAAACAAGATCTTCACCTTAAAAAAAGACATAACTGTAATTTTTGTGTTAATGTTTACACAGACGCTTCAACATTAAGACAGCACAGGCAAAAGTGTCATACGCCCCAATTAGTAACAACGGATGGAACTTTTAACCCTAGCGAGGGGCATCATAGTAATTTAACACCAACCAAGAACATGATACTAGTTGATCCCCAGGTGGTCGACGCCTTGCTGTATAAAACAGTCTATAAACCACCCTGATTCTTTAACTGATTCTATGGGTGAGTTGGACCAAGAAATGCGGGCGGTTTTAGTTCGTGGTGATTTAACCAATCACGAAAAATCTAGACGATACCAAAAAACATTACAACAGTATTTGAATCGACTCAGTCAATACAAAAACACACCTCTGAAGCTATTAGAGAGCACGCAGTGTTCGGTACCAAGTGCCTCAATACAGAAAGATGAAGAACCCACTGAGAAAATTCCAGAGAAAGTCGAAGTGATGCCTAAGACGCCACGGCTTCAACATAGGCGGGCATCTAAAAGAACAAAAAGTAAAACAATGGCCAAAAGTCTGATTTGGGATAAGTGGTAGAAAAAAATTGTAAAAGGCAACGCACCATTACACAACAAATTGTCAACTGTTTAAACAAATATGATACTTATATAACATTAATAAACAAAATAAAATAAAACCACAACGATGTTGTTGTATTTTATCTTTATTTGTGTATGTGTGTGTGTGTGTGACTATATGTAAAAAAAAAAGATTGCTCATAAACATAAAAAACTAGGTCGATTTCCCTCCTAGCACGGGATCCCGTGTAACACGGGGGTCTTTCATCATGTATCTACACGGGATCCAGCGCTGCACGGGCCCCGTGTAACACGAGATCCTGTTTTTATCATATTGGACCTACACGGGATCCCGTGTTACACGGGGCCCGTGCAGCGCTGGATCCTAGATACATGATGAAAGACCCCCCGTGTTACACGGGATCCCGTGCTAGGAGGGAAATCGACCTAGTTTTTTATGTTTATGAGCAATCTTTTTTTTTTACATATAGTCACACACACACACACATACACAAATAAAGATAAAATACAACAACATCGTTGTGGTTTTATTTTATTTTGTTTATTAATGTTATATAAGTATCATATTTGTTTAAACAGTTGACAATTTGTTGTGTAATGGTGCGTTGCCTTTTACAATTTTTTCTACACTTATCCCAAATCAGACTTTTGGCCATTGTTTTACTTTTTGTTCTTTTAGATGCCCGCCTATGTTGAAGCCGTGGCGTCTTAGGCATCACTTCGACTTTCTCTGGAATTTCTCAGTGGGTTCTTCATCTTTCTGTATTGAGGCACTTGGTACCGAACACTGCGTGCTCTCTAATAGCTT